>SKCR01029218.1:0-54812 GCA_019454045.1 Zanthoxylum bungeanum
AGGTCAGGGCTTTAAAGTTAAAAAATGATAATATTTTGTTAATGGGTCAGCTTCTCACATATGATATCATAATCACTCTCAATTAAAAGTGTACGGATATTCGAAGTCAACCAGGACAAAATGATAAATGTACTCAATTTAATACATATTTAAATTTTCCTAATCTTTTGTGGAAAATAAGAAAAAAAAAAGAAGGAAAAGTAAGTTTGTTTGTGCCACATTAAAAGATAAGATAAACAAAGAATTGAGTTCAAATAGCCACATAACGTTTGCTTAAAAACATTTCTCTTTCAAATAATTGAAACTTTATAGTCTTCTTTTCTTCTTTTTTTTTTTTTTTTTTTTTTTTTTAAAATTGTTGGAAACCTCACCCCAAACCACTTATTCCGGGCTTAAGTAGAGCAGGTAAAACCTCCGGTTGTCTCAAACTCTTACAAGAAATTCACTCATTAGATTCGAACTCATGACCTCAAGACGAGATACTGAACCATATACCACCAAATTACGCCCCTTGAGGACGAAACTTTATAGTCTCTAATTTACACCACCTATGTTGGGTTAAAGTGAAGAACATTGAAGAAAATGGACCATCAATGTATTGTTTTTTCCTGTCAAAATGATGGACCTCTTTATATATATTTTTGTTTACTAATATTTTATTATATTAATTTCCCAAAAAAATTTTAAAACAAAACTTGGATTATGAAACTCTATCTGGCAATGGCATCTGTTTTACTCTCTGTCCAAGAGATTATGATCCGCACGTGCACTTATGAGGGGCATGTGAGAGATCTAATAACATTAGCCCTTCTTTGTTTAATCTTTTATGCCTTGTGAGTTTATTTAATAAGACCTTAATGGAAGTGAAAACAAAATTTAGAACAAAGAAGAAACCCCATTTGCTCATTAAATTTAATGAATCTAAAGAATAATATGGCACCACTACTAGTATTCTCTTTTAGTTATCATAATCTTTCTAGTTTCTTTTGTTATTCTGGTTAAGTAATTTTTTGATATCTTATGTTTCATGTCAAGAAAGCTCGTGTGAGATGAAAGTCTCATGGACGATTCTCAGAGACCATCTACGAAACTAGAGTAAGCTTATCATATCTAATGTATTATCGTTCATAAGAGAAAATGAATGTATAAGGAAAAACTTTACTCTATTTTTTTTACGGAATAACGGTTTTAAAAGAGAAAATGAAAATTCCTAGGCTTATTATATGCTAAATGGAAATATGAAGATACCAAGGATCAAGTTTTGCCAAAATTAATGCAAATATTATGCCTAAACTTAAACTACTACTATAACTAAGTTATCTATTTGTGGAAGGAACTAGGAGTCAGTTGATAGATTTGGAATGCTACAAAACTAATGTCTCCTCATTTTAGATTTTTCCAAAAAAAGAAAAAAAACATTTTAGTAAATGAAAATTAAACTCTTACCAAAAAATAAAAACAAGATGAAAATGAATAGTTAAAAAGAAAAGACTTCAAAGAAGAAAG
This sequence comes from Zanthoxylum bungeanum, assembly GCA_019454045.1. NCBI lineage: Eukaryota > Viridiplantae > Streptophyta > Magnoliopsida > Sapindales > Rutaceae > Zanthoxylum > Zanthoxylum bungeanum. Next base: position 1,507 of record SKCR01029218.1, read on the forward strand.
AAAATGAGAAAAAAAAGGTATAAAATTATAAGTTTTGTATAAATGAAAATCATGTGAAAAATATAAAATTTGACCTTTGATTTAATTTCAGACCCATTTGGACATCTCCCTCGATCTCAGGTGATAAATTTTTCTATTCTTTTCATTTTCCTTTATATTTTCTCAGCAAACAAACACACCCCATAGAAAGAAAGAGAGGGATCATGATCTTATTATCATAGTTTATATGTCAACCCTAAAGCTACATGGGAATATATAAAAAATGATCATATAATAAATCAACAATGGCAGCAAAAGCAGAAGGAGAAAACAAAAAGTAGAGAAATGAAGAAATACTAACCTCAAAAGAAAGCAAGAAAATGGATGAAGCTTCTGCAAAATTATCCCAAGAATGTTGATGCTTTGAATTTAAAAGAGAGAAAGTGAGAAAGAGAGATACTATATAATAAATTGAGGCATGTATGTATATTAATTTGATTATATATGGTCAATATAAATCAAAATGAATAGTATATGAAGATTTTGAAACTTTATGAAGCTTTAAGAAGCCACATAATTAGCCACATAATTTGCCACCTAAGCAACAACAATTATAGGGACAAAAATGGAGAAGCAAATTGTATAATATAGTTTTTCAAATAAAGTTTTTATTAGTAGATTTTTGATATATATATATAAAAAAAAAAAAAAAAATTCATTGTTTGATTGTTAACGGAAGTTTTTATTAAAAATTGACTGGTTTTTAAACCATATGTTATAAAATGAATGAAATAAGATTGTGAAATAAAATAATATAATTTTAGATAAATTAATTCTTATTTATCAAAAGCTCAAAATCTCGTAAAAGCAAATTAATTTTTTTTTTTTTAATTTCTAAAAATTATACTCAAATTATAACCAAACAATACTGAAAAGATTATACCTAATTTATCATTTTTCAAAGGTGTTATTGGATTTTATTGGATTTGGTGACTTAATTTTTTACATTATTCTTAGTTTATTGTCTCAAATATATATATATATATATATATATATATATATGAAAAGATTATAGTCTCAAATCCATTAACATTACCATAAATGCATTGAATTTTGAAAATATTGATGGAAACAATTGTTTTTTTTTTTTTAAACAAAATCATAAAAAATAAAATAAAATAAAAAACTATTTTGGTCATTTAAAAGGATAAATGCTTTTATAGTCCCTATAGTTTCAGCTAATTATTTAGTTAGTCCACTTATTTTTAAAAGTTATTACAAATGTCCATGTTATTACTTCTATAATAGTTGGATTTAATTTTCCAATAGAATAATAGTATTTTAGGCCTATATAGCTTAAAATTCTAACAAATCCGACATGCAACAGTTAGAAAATGGAAAATAATAAAATAGATTTTAACGAAAACACATATCTTTTAAGTAATTTTTGAAAAATAAATGAATTAAATAAGTAATTGGCTCAAATTATAAAGACTTAAACTAACAATTAGGTAACAAGAGTAGTATCAATCAATTAATTTTCACAATATGATAATTAGAATTCAAGTAACATGATTATTGAGTAGGTGTTACAAGGCATATCTTCAGAAAAATCTTGTATTTGATTTATTTCCATGCCAAGCCATAACAAGAGAAATAAACAAATACATAAACAAAAAGAAAGCAACTGATCATGCCCATTTGAGAGCTAGATTTTGAGCATTAATTTTGGTAAATTCATTAATGATGATCGCACGGGGAACTTTATGTTAATACATAACCAAAATCAATAATTGATAGATAAATCAAAATGATGATGATGATGACACCAACCGGATATTTGGTGAAATTATGTTTTAAAATTAAACGAAATCTCATTATATATATATATATATATATATATATATATATATATATATATTGGAAACTCTGTCGTCAAATAATTCTTTTTGGGCTTAAGCGGATCATGTAAAATCTTCGATTGTCTAAGACTCTTACAAGAAACGCACTCCCTGAATTCGAACACATGACCTCAATATCAGATCCTGAATCCTACACCATCAAGTCACGCCATTGGGGACACCCCATCATATATACCTTATAGTAAAAACGAAATGTTTATAGTAAAATTCTTTTGTAAAAGAATTTCACTTAATTTTAAATCATAATTTCACCAAATATCCGAAAGATTTCGTTCATTTTCCAACTATCATCATCATTATTTTTCCCTCCTTTTACCTTATAGTGTATTTATAAGAGACAAAAAGATGAGTGTTTGAAGAAAATGATACTATTTTTCTAAATTTTAATGTAATATACAAATGGCCTTTATATATACATTATAAAATAATTATATCAGGAATATTCATGTATAATTATGTACAAAATCAATTAACATAAATATAAAATCAATCAACATTAATATAGAAATAATAGTAATTTGTAATATATATGGTAACTGCAATATCATAATGAGGAAACCATATTGAGTTTGGAAACGAGAGTTGTGTAGCGGCCATGAAAAAAAGACTTGGTGAAGATATCAGCTACTTGATCGTTGAAGCAGAGATACACCAACCGAAGAGTGTCCCGAGCAATATGTTGAAGAATGAAATGACAATCAATCTTAATGTGTTTGGTACGTTAATGAAATACATCATTATGTATAATTTGAATAGCGCTTTGATTGTCACAGACTCACAGTAAATGATAGTGAATGGTGGTTGAAGCTCAAATAGACGTCAAATCTAAGACATGTCCCAAGAATATGTCTCGTCTGTGGATCCTGTACACGACAGCCATTGGAAGAAAATATTAGTTCTAACTTAAGTTCACATAATTGACCAATAAATATAAGATTAAATGTAAGTTTCAGAATAAGAAATGTGTTCGGTAATGTGAGTGGAGAGATAGATATTTGTCTAGACTGGCTTACAGACATTTGTGAGCAATCTGCAGTAAAAATCAAAAAGACAGTCATTGTGTGATAGAGGGAGAAAAATAATGGAGATTGAGAAGTCATATGATTGCAACAACCAGAATTAAAGCACCAAAGATAATTACCTGAAGTGGAGATAAGATAGTAGAAGTACTGGAAGATATTGAGAATATCTTTCTAAGGAATATTTTTAATTTACCAGTGGATACAGGAGATGCAGTGACCTCAGAGGCAGCATCAACAACTGAAATTGATGTCTTGGAGGTCTGACCAGATCTTGGGGGAAAAGTGGGACACTGCTCAATGGAATGACCATACATCATGCAGTAGCGACAATCCACCCTAGTGGGACAGTGAGAGGCAATATGACATTTTTTTCTTGCATTTGTGACATTCAGTAAGATTGCATTTATTCACAGTATGACCGAATTTGTTACAGACACGGCATATTTTGCTTCCATCTTTTGATAAATGTTTGTCTGGTTCAGAGAGAGCGAGTTGGTCCCAAACAGACTCTATTTTAGCATAGAAACTAGTAATAGACACACCTCGCTCATGTTTTAATTTTTGTAACTCTTCCTACAGTTGAAACTGACTATGAGATCATATGTAATGTTCCTCATGGCAAGCATGTCTCATATCTCTTTGGCAGTTTCATAGCAGCTAAACTAGTGGTAAATTGAATGAACTGGGATATTCCGAAACCATGTCAGGATCTAGTGATTCTTACTGTCTTAATCCTCGAGACGGTCAGAAAATTTATCGTCAGGCTCATCAGTGTGTTGTTGAGGGAGTTTAATATCGCCAGTAACATAGTGCCATTACTTTCGACCTTTGCGAAAACTACGCATCATTTGAACCCAAAGACGGTAGCTCGGATCTTGGAGGATGATAGGAATATGTTGCATAACATCAAATTTGTCCATTGCAAGAGTACAGAAAAATCCACGAAAATTTTCAAAACATCCATTGAGGTTCTGAAAATTCTGAAAACTGACAAAACGTTTACAAATCTGGCAAATTATCCAAAATCACAACGAAGACTGGAATCAGACTAGAGGTGAGAGGATATGAAACACACAAGAAAGAGGAGTAAGATGGTGGCAGTCATGTCATGAAACACGCCACGGCAGAGGAGAATTGAAGTTATGGATGCACGACGGTGATGACGTCAAGCTGGCAATTTCCGGCGAAATTAGAGGCTGCAATATGGGTTTTTGGTCGTGAGACTGTGATGAGTTGATGGGACGATTCAATCAACGATGGGAGTTGCTGAGAAGACATCAGAGAGAAGTGAAATGATGCGATTGAATGAGAGTTGTGGTGGTGGTGAGAAGGCGTGACAGTGGCAATGGTGAGTACAAGGAGGATCGCCAGATGATGGGGGTTGTGTTGGTGGCATGAGTTGTAGCCGAATAATTATAATGGGCGGCGTGAGGTGGTGGCGGCGGATAGGTTTTGAGAGTGGTGGCTTGGGTTTGAAAAGTGGTGGCTAGGGTTGTTTGGGCACAAGAACCAGCATATAAGGAATGTGGGACCTGTTGGAAACAAGAATAAGAGATACCCAGAAATCGGAACTCAGACATTTGATACTATGTAAGAAACAAAAAGAGAATAGTATGAAGAAAATGATACTACTTTGATTATTTTTAATGTAGTATACATATGACATTTATATAGGCATTATAAAAGAATTATCTCTGCAACGTTCTCGTATAATTATGTGCACAATCAATTAACATAAATATAAATCAATCAACATTAATATTGAAATAATGATAATTTACAATATATGGTAACTGTATGTATATATATATATAAAACAATTATTTTTCGTTACAAGGGTAATTTGGGAAATCAACCAATCGTACAAACCTCTCACAGTAGTGAATTTGTTTGGTTAGTAGGAAACCAAAACAAACTTAGCAAGTAGACAGATAATCACAAAGACAAGAATTTATGTGGTTCGGCGGAGAGTGGCTCCAACCTACGTTTACGAGGGTAAGAAGATATTTTATTACTTGCTCGGGGTCAAGACCGACTCGAGTTACAAGTGGTGTAGTGATCTTTCAAAGGGTTTACAACTCCTCAGGTTTTACACAAGCCCGTTACAAATCTCTCAAGTGATCGAAAACTGACCAAGTTTCTCTCTCTATCACTAATTTTTAAGCTCTTAACTCTTTTACAAGTTGTGAGATGTGAAAATTATTATCATTTGAATTTGTGGCTTCAATTCCTTTATATAGGCTTCCAAATTTACTATTACACCTCATATGACGTCAGATCATGTCACTGCATCATTGCAGCAACAACTCTCCTTAACCGTCCATATTTCATATGCTTTTTTTTTTTTACTGTTACTGTACCGGCCTATGGCGGTTCTGCTCTACCACTACACTGCCCTATGGCGGCTGGCAGAGGCTACTTCAGATGAGAATTGTTATTTTTCCCACAATCATCATAAGTCTTCCAGAACTCATCTTTTCAGTTAGACCATATGTCACATACCTTTAAGCACAAGACAACCCGTGGTCTCAACTCCGCTCCTCGGGTCAGCATACCGATAGAGGTGAATGATGTTTGATCAAGTTTTGACTTCCCCAACCAGGTCGGGTTCACAAACAACGACCACCTCGGGTCGGCTTACACAAACATTCAAATACATCCAAATATAACACTTATTTTTGGGATCGGGTCGGTATCCCAACCTAGCTCCAATGCTCCATCAGCAGGTTTTGTCCTCGGGAGAACTCCTATGTTCAATGAGATCAAGCCCCTCTGTCCCCTCTGTCTGACTCTAGCTTCTCTGGGATCTTAGACCTTCATCATCCTCTTTTGGCCAAGTACAAAATCATATTTTACCCCTCCTCGGTATTTGAACTTTCTCGGGGTGAAAAACCACCATCAATATATATATATATATATGATTTTACAATTTTTTATGTATAAGCTCTCTAGCCTACTAAAATTTACAGGGTTTGTATTATGGCTCATATCAAATCATAATTTTAGATCCATCACTGCCAACAGTACTAGTTTGCATATTGTGATCATGATAATTTTTTGTTTACTTGTTTTTTTTCCTACTAGAATATGTTAATCTAAGTTTTAAGATGAAACTGGCTAAGATTATTGAAGTGAATGCATGTTCATCAAAACAAAATGAAGTTAAAATAAATGGGATTTTTTTTTTAGTTTCATAATGAGATTGTGTGATTGCAATAAGATGAGCATCGGGCCAATTAATTATAATTAGTATATACTAACAAAATAAGTAACCAAAGTATAAACCGTTTACAAATAAAGAATTCTATCAGAATCTTTGAAATATTAATTTTCAGTTAAGAGATTTTACCAAATGATGTAACTGGTACCAACATAATATCAATAAAATTGAAATGAAATAAAATGTAAACCAAATTCTATATAAATTATTATTCGATCAAACCGTTAGGCATGAATTCTTCAATGGCATACCAATCTAGCTAGGGTTTTGTAAAAGTTTAATATGTTTTATTTTTGATTTGAAATTCGACCCCACTCACTTGCTTTCTTGTTTTCTTTTCTTGAAGGATTCTCACCTCACTTGATCATCATATTCATGATATTGAGGATCACAGAAAATCTCGAATTATGATTTTTTTCGTTTTAAATCTCGATTTTTTACGTTAAAATTTTTTAAATCCCGATCGAAATTCGAAATCTCAAACAATTTGTTTCGGGATATGAGATGATTTTTTATCCCTATTAAAAATAATATGAAATTCGATATGATTTCTAGTCTCGAATTCATAATCAGGAAGAGACTATAATCACGGTGCATCTCGATCAACTATCATAGTACTGTTCTTCTCACTTTTTGTTACAAGACTCAAATAATTTTTATTACATGTCATAGGATTTTTATTTTCATTTACTAATTTTAAATTTTTTGTTATATATAAATTGAAATTTGTAATATAAAATTTGAGATATATATGACCCTAAAAAATGAGAGAATCTGCAGCACACAAAGATTATATTCATTTTATTGTGTTGCTCCACTGGCACACTGATCAGACTTATTATTGGAGATGTCACTAGGTTTTTAATTTTCTTTTTTAAATTTAATCAAGAGATTAATGTTGATTAATTAATAAATGATTAGAGAGTCTATTGCTGTGTCCTCGAGATACGAAGATCATGTATTAGTTAAATTATTAAATAAGAAAATTAAAGAGAAGATCTTATATTGCATGTGATGATATATTTAGCTTACCTACTATATGATTAAATTAAATTAAAATTTTTATAATAAATTATCCCATAATCACTCGACCCATTTGACCAATTAGGTTATTTTTCATGTTTTGTGATGCTTTTACCAATATAAAAGTATGGTTTTAATGTAATATTTTTTTTTTTTGGATAACCGGGGTGTCCGAGCCAGCTTACGTGCACCTCGACTAATCCTCGGGACCTGTGCCCCGTGCTTTAATGTAATATTTGTATATTATATATTTTGTGTAACAAAGAAAAAAAGAACTTACTCATTGTATATTGTATAATATTCCAGCAATACTCAATTACTCATGTATAGTGTTATCATATTTTTTTTCACATAGAGACTAATACAACCAATCAAAACAATTAATAATCTTATGTGTTTATGATTATGCGATTCAAAATATAAAAATTTTATATTAAAAAAAAAAAAGAATAATAAGATGAATAAGTTATGTTGATGAATGATTGTTTTTTCGTTCTAAGGGTAATATGAGAAATTAACCACTCGAGCAAATCTCCATCAACAATGAATTTGTTTGGTTAGTAGGGAATCAAAGCAAATTTAACAGGCAAACAAGATAAACACATAATTTACATGGTTCGGCGGAGAGTGGTCCAACCTACGTTCATGGGGAAAGAGGGTGTATTTTATTACTGCTCGGGGTCAAGACCGACCCGAGCTACAAATGAGAAAATAAACTCTCTAAGTGATAATATACCTATGGTCTTACACTAGCCCGATACAATTCACTCACTCGATCAGGTAACCGACCGACTTTCTTTCTTTATCACTGGTTTTTAAGCTCTTAACTTTTTTTACAAGTCGTGAGATGTGAAATTTGCTAACCCTTTAATCTGAATCTTCAACTCATTTATAAAAAGCTTCCAAATTCATTATTCCACGGCCAATGACGTCAGCCCATGTCACATTGCCATCATTTTTATCGCAACTCTCATCACCTACCCTAAAATAAGCCAATCAGATTCACCAATTTCACTGTCACTGCACTGGCCTCTGTCGGCTCTGCTCTGCCACCTCCCTACCACTGCACCGGCCTATGATGGTTGACAGGGGCTACTTTCAATGAGAACCGTTACTTTTTCCATAGTCATCATTAACCTTCTAGATACTTATCCTCTCAACTAGGGCATACGTCACATGACTTCAACACATGTCAGCATGTGATCTCATCTTCGTTGCTCGGGTCGGCACACCGAGGTAGATGATACTATAAAAATTTTAGGTTTCACAGACAAAGACTCCCCGAGTTGGGTTTCAACAAACTCTTAGAAAACCCTAAATCAACATCATCTAGGTGGTCGGGTCGATATCCCAATTTTCTTCATTCTCAACAAGTTATGTCTTTGAGAGAACCCCCTAAATCATGTGGTCGAATTTCTCTATCAAATCTTTTCTATCTCTCCGGACTATTGGGCTTTCATCATTCATTTTTGACTAAATACAACACTCATTCTACTCGTACTCCTCAACACATACACATTCAATAGTATAAAGTTTTATATATTTAAGTTAATCTTATATTTAAAAACCACTCTTTGATCGAGTAATTATACATCTTCAATTTTAATTTTAATTTTAATTTTTTTTCTTTTTTTTTTTGGTATTGTGAAAATTGATTTTTTTTCAATCTTTTTTATCAACTGTCTCAATCTTTATCAACCATCTCTATTTTAGATTCCATTCTATTATATTTACTAAAAGTCGAAGACCTTGTTGAAGTCTTTATTAAAGATTTCCAGGACATCTTATGGCCGTTTAAGGATCCTTTCATGCATTATTCATTTTGGTTTGAAAGGATATGTATTTTCTGATAAATAAATGGAAATATTATTTTGTCGGCTTATGGTAATAGTATTTTCACGTGTCGTCTCAACCAGGAAGGGTTCATCTAATCCACTTAGGTAAGAAAGAAATATTAATTTTGAACTATCCGTTTTGTGTACAACTCAATTCTTTAGTTTTTGTTTTTTTTTAGAATGTTTGAATATGACTAATATTATGATTATTTTATTGAACGAAATGAATACGTATATCACATTTTAATTTGAATTAATTATTATTTATTATTTATTATTTATTATTTGATATGAATTTATTCATGCAAAGCTAATAACGACAATGGCTGCTAAATGGCCCCCCACTTGAAGATTGCAAAATAATTTGTAGACTCCTCATTGACCTTGTATTTGCTTGTAGTGGGGGCGTGGCTCAAATTGGTTCATATTTTCTTTCATGCCATTATTGCCACTACAAAAAAATAAAAAAAATAAAAAAAAAAATTTGTATTCTAAAGATTAGTCAATTTTTTTATCGGCTGCTATTTTTGAAGTGTTACCTTCTAATATATAGAGAAAGGATTTGGGCCGGACATATAAATGATGTGGTAGTACGTTAATTTAATAAAATTTTAACATATAAATATATATAAAATATAAAATTAACCAATCATAATGGAGAAAGAAAATTACTAATTGATACATGATATATATCTATATAATAAAGAAGAATGGTGTTGGAGGAAAGAGAGTGTATCCAACGGCTCTCTTTATGTGGCTTAATTGACGGCCCAGATCATTTCATTGGTAATTGGAGGAAAGATAATGAATTGATTGATGAAAATTGTCAAAAATTTTCAAATTTTCAAATTAAAAAATAGAAAGTTAAAATAAAATCATTTAAATAATAAATAAAATCATTTAATTCTGTAACACCGTGCCGTAGGCACAGGCAAATACTGCAACACCGTGCCGTAGACACGGGCCAAATATTGTAACACCATGCCGTAGGCACGAGCCAAATACTGTAACACCGTACCGTAGGCACGGACAAAAACTAGTTTATTAATATGTCTCAAATAAGTTTCTCTTTCTAATAACATGATATGATAGTTGTAATATCATTCATTTTACGAGTCATCTCAGGTCATTTATGTTGACTTGCGCGAGTCAATTTATTGGATCAGAGATATTAATTTGATATAAATTAAATATTGAGAGTAATTATTAAGATATTAAAATTATATATTTGGAAGAATTCATAAATAATTTATTTTAATAATAAAACTCGAGTGATGTCAAACTTGAGGAAATAACGTAGTTATGACCAAACTGTGCCACAGCTACGGTAAAAAAATTAAATCAGCTATAGCAAGTTATTATATATAAAAAGAAAAAAATTATAATATTTTTTTCTTTTGAAATCGTTAGAAACCCAAATTCCAAATCATCATTACCAAGCTTAAATAGAGCAAATAAATCCGACTGTCCCAAATTTTTATAAAAAACACATTCTCTGGATTCGAACCTAAAACCTGAAGATTATATCATGAACCCTACACCCCTAAGTTTTGTCCTTCGGGGATAAAATTTTTGTAAGACACTTTGGTCTAAGCAACTAAAATTTTCATGTTCCACTCTTGGTCGACTCTATTTTTAAAAAAAACACCAAATTTCATTATAAAAACACAAAAGTTTATGCTACATAATTTCATTTAAAAAAAAAAACTCCAAATTTTATTACATTTAGTCATTTAGCAAGTCAAAATATAAGAACTTAGAGTACAAACTTGTAAGTGATGCTTGAATGGCAATTGAAGTTCTTGTTTCCTCCAAAACCATACTTGTTTTGATAACCAGGATAATCATCCAACCTAAATGTTGCTTCCTCAACCAAAATAAGCCTACATTGTGCTGCCAATTCTTTAATTTTCCATTCACCAAAAAATCCATTTGTCTTGTGAACAATATGAACTTCACCATTTCTGGTCACCATCCTCCTTGCATTTTCAAGAAACCCCTTTACCAAATTCCTGTGTCTCCTATCAAAAATCAATTTGGAAATTATTAAACTTTACAAACACTTACCCGCGAGTTCGAATTCTGAAAACAATTTCTTCGTGAAGGAAAAAAAAAAACAGAAATAAGACTGCGAGAAACCATAACGGAGAAGCCTACTCACTCTAGTTGGGAATGTCGGGATTCAAATTTATTAAAGCCAGCATGAGGAAAATTGAAAACAATTCTGTCAAATCTCTTTGATCCAATATCCAAACGTGATGCCATTTTTGTTGCATCTACTTCATGTATCACATTGCATCCTTTGTTCTTTAGAATTTCTATTTTTTGATAGGCATAAGAGCCATAATTTAGAATTATGAAACCTGCATATTCAAATTATTTCATTAATCATTCATCAATAAATAAGTCGGCCTTATAGAATCCCGAGTATTTTTTTGTTATAACTCTCAAATACTTAATATTCAAGAATGAACTTGAACCCCGAAGATATCATGACCGAACTTAAAAATCTATTTCAAAAATTACATACAACTAATACTACTTAAATAATAAAAAGGAATAATGTTTGTTTAAAGATATAAACAGGCAAGATGCTCTTATATGGAATCCAAATTTTTTTTTTTTTGTTATAATTCTCAAATGATTAATGTTCATTTTGGGTAATCCAATCAATCAATTTCAAAAACTATAAAAGTAGCATGACTCAATAATAATAATAAAAAAAAAAAACAAGAAAAATGAGTACTGATTGAATCAAGAGAAGTGGCAGTGATATTAGTAGCTGAACCAAATGCATTGGCCAAGCAAGAAGAAAATGAAAAATCTCCTTCACCAACAAGCAATATCTTGTGACTGCTACTGTAATATTTGATCCATTTTACTCCATTTTCATCCACTTTCACTTTACTTTGGACTCCAAAAATTGCATTGAAGAATTGCCCAATATTTCCACTTACTAAATCCATCGATCTATTGCATGTAATTTGTTATGCTTTGCATGTTTTATAGTTACTTATATATAGAGATAAATTGATGGTGATACCAATTAATTCTTCAGAAAATCTAAGAGTTTTTTCAAAGTTTATTGAAGCCATCCAATTTTCAAAGTAAAATTTTTATGGATGGATGGATGCATACTTCCGAGACTGAATGCATAGAGTCTTTCAAGTAGTTGTGGGCTTCTAGACGGTATGTATTTATGTTCATTTATAATGGGTTCATGCCACAAATTTTATATGGTTCTTCATTGCTACTAAAATAGGGGCACAAAAAAAAAAAAAAATTGTATTTGAGAAGTGTAACCCTTGACCTCCCAAAAATTGGTCGAAAATAAATTACTCTATTTCTATTATCTTTTTTTTTCTTTGAAGGCAATATGCACTCTCAAACCACTATATATGACTAAAAGTGTCTTGAATTCGAGTCGCATAATTTACATGATGAATTTGGATTCAATATTGATATTTTTATAATCTTCTGTCATACGTACATGTATATATATATATAAATAGATTATTAATATTCAGTAATTTATAAATTCTTATCTAATAACTACATATCACAATTTATTAAAAAAATTAACTCGATAATGAATCCAAATATGTGCCACCAAAACCTAAAACATATGAAAATAAAGAGTTATCAATAGGAGCGCAGAAATATACACCTTCACGGCTTCACCTGAAAATTATTTTTGAAAACCCCTTTATCCTAGTACTTATGTATCTTCTATTTTGAATGAAAAATTAAGAATTGTAATTAGAAAGCTAATTAAACAATAGTCAATCATTCTAATTAATTTCTACCTTAATTTTCATTTCCATAAAATAATAAATGAGGGGGAAAAGTGATGGAAGCAAACTTAAAAGCTAGACTTCAACAAGACGAATTTCTAAAAACAAAGGTGTGATTATTACAATTCTCTCTCCTACGAAACAATTTTTACAATTGCAAGGACTTTAAGGGGGACCAATGGAAAAATAGAAGACAAAAACTAGCAAAAAAAAAAGGGACCTAATAAACTGACTCTGTGTTTTTCTTCAAAGATTTTCTGGTCTCCATGATGGCTTCATGTCTTCTCTTGGAGATTTCTTTAAGCTCCTCCTGGTACTGCAGGTCAATCATAGCCAGCTTCATTCTGATTTCTTCGTCTCTGTCTCGATCAGACAGAGACGAAGCAACGGTTGGATCACTCGTAGTATCAACCACGCAGTTGCTGCTTATGCCCACGATATTGCTCTTTTCATCCGGGGGCTCGTATGCATGGCCGTTGAAGTCCGTATAAGGCCCTGGCTCTGGGAATATATCTGAACTAAAACAGTATTTCTTTTCATTCTGCTCACTGGAGGTTGCAGAAACATATGACTTCTCAGAAGCTCGATCATCTGCTGTGGCTTTACCCTGACAGCTAAAATCATTACGAGATCTTTTCTCATCAAGCTTCGCAAAATCAGGCCCTTGCTCTGTTGTTTGAATGCATCCTTTGGGAGTACAAGAATCCTGGCCATCTGAAGACCTTGAATGATCATCAGCTTCATAAGACTCCTGGGATAACCCCGCAGTATTGTCTACACGTTCTACAGACGGAGCATCGTTCCTATGGTTCCCAGGAGACTGTAGTCTGTTTTTTTGGGGAATCAGATGATCAATGGGAACACATGGCTTCCAACCAGCTATCAGGTTCAGTAACAATATATCAATCAACTCTGCAATGAATGTAACATTCTGGTCAGCCAGTTCCAGCTGCTCAACCATTTCACTCGAAACTGAGAAGGCTGTATCACTATCAAGGTAGAAAAGAAAATGAATGTTCCTCAGGCGGCCTGCGTTTGAGGACATTAAACAAAGTTGTGAAAAAAATTAAATCCTACAGAGTTCATTGATACAATGACAATAAAAATTGACAAGGAAGTAACTAAGACCAGACATGCATCAAAAAATCAATTTACTAACCAGCATGATCTGCTATTCGAAGGATCAATGACACAGAGTATTCATCATTTCTCTCGCCTTTTAACAAGAAAGAGTTGCCTCTCTTTGACCTTTTAACCTCAATGCTCGGGGAATAGGAATCCCCACCAGCAGAATTGTCAAAAGAAGTGATAACTGGCAGCTCTGTGTCACGATCAAAATCCATGGAGGGATGTCTATTCCGTACACTAGCTGGTCCTTCTGACATTAGACACCGATCTCCAAAGGCTCCCATCCTAGGCAAAACGATGTCAGGAAGTGGCAATGGGCGATTTTTTGCTGTTCCATTCACTTGGAGAAAAGGGTCCATCAGAAGCTCCTTTGCTGAGAGCCTTTGAGATGCAGGGACTAGACACTTCTCAATGAAGTTCTTTACTTCTGGATCTTTCACTTTAGAGAGGGCAGCAGGTTTGATGCCCTGCAAAGTCATAAAAGAAAGGTCATTGACCAACATAGGCAATAGCCATTACAAGCTAAATAAAATGAAGAGAACTATTCCCAGATAACTTACAGATGAAACCTTCTTGTAAATCTGAGCAGAGTTTTTGCATTCACTATAGGGATATTCAAATGTCACCATCTCTAGCATGCACATTCCAAAGGAATATATATCAGCCAGCTCGTTGTAATTCTCATCATACAACTCAGGAGCCATAAACTCCGGGGTTCCTGTTAAGACCGTCTCCATGGATCAATTGGACAGAATGAAGAGCCAACTCAGATGATGTGACATACGGCTAAGTTAGTATAGTAGGCATATAGACAAAAACCTCTAATAAAACAATTAAAATGTGAATGAAACAGTCGAGACCCATAATGTCTAGGTCGTTGGAATATATTATGGGATATAGGAGGAGGATTTGCATCTGATATTAAGTATCAAAAATATTAAAGAAGAAAATTGAAATTATACCAATTACACTTTTGGCATTAGCCTGCTCCATGACAGTGGCCAACCCTAGATCTCCAATTTTCACTTCTCCTTGGTTACCATTGATAAATATGTTGTCGCACTTCAGATCCCTATGTATTATTGGTGGGTCATGACTGTGAAGGTAATTTAAACCTGATAAAATCTGTCTTGCCCAGCCTTTGACAGCCTTCATGTCAACCTTCTTGTGTTTCTTCCGGTACCTAAATCACAGTTCACAGCCGCTAATCACAGGGCTAATTTCACCACAAAACCAAAAAAGGGGAACTTTAAGGGAATCACGAGAAGGAGAGTAAACATACTGCCTGAGGCTACCCGAGGTGAAGAGCTCAGTTATAATATTAACTGTCTTGTTCTGGTCATCAATCCATGAATTGTAAAACCTTATAATATTGTTATGCTTCAGTGACTTCAAGAGATGCACCTCAGAGTAAAGCCTCTCTAAGTCTTCCGGCGACTGCAACACATCATCAATCCGAACTTGGCCCCATGCTACTTCAAGTCCGTTGACTTCATCAAATGCCTTGTAGCTAATTTTTCACAAAATTAAGGAAAGCATACAGTTCTATAAACAAAATAAGCTCAAACTACCAAAAAGGAGAAATTTTGCTACATCCACTAGCTAGTCCAACATTTCCTTTTTCTTCTTATCAGCAAAAAAGAGACCAAAACAATTGTCTGCCATAGCAGCTTCTGTAAACACATGTATCAACATGTCCAAGTACAAACAACAGTATCTCCAAATGAAACAAAAATGAAAAAAAGAAAAAGAAAAAAAAAAAAAAGAATGATGAAGGATACACTGTCTTGAAAGCCCCTTTTCCAATCAAGTCTCTGTACTGTAAGAATCCACATTTGGTTATATTTTGGTTTGGTGGCTAGACATATATATATATATATATATATATATATATATATATATATATATATATATATATATATATTTTAGAGCCTTGTTTCGAAAAGCAAACAAGTCATACAACAACAAAGCATATCACTTTTTTTGGTCTGCCTCCCCAATTTTCCAAGCAAACAAACAGTTAAAAAGAAGAGATTGATTAACAATGCAAAAAAGGGTACATTACCCGGATGTATCGACAAGTTGGATCAGTCTCGAGAACATCAGGATCAGGAGGCTCCATTTTTGCTGGACCATCTTCCGAACTTTCCATATTATCAAAGCTCCACTATCTACACTGCCTTATCTAAATGGTTAAAGATAATTGAAATTAATATGCTCAACTTTATTTTCCACAATACTTTGAACACCAATTAAAACTGAAACCACAGTTGGCTACTTCAATGTTCCATTAAATATAGTCCACACTACCAGAATCAAAATTAAAAATAAATACAATTCACACTAAATAAATTAATTAATTAAAACCTAATTATCAAAGCTCATTAGAGAACTAGTACAAACAGCAAGCAATGCATGCATGAAAACAAACCCATTGTTCAAATAAAGATTCAAATCCAAATACCCCAAAAACCAAAATCAAACCCTAATTCCCAAATTAATTATACAAGCATATTAATTAAAAAATGCAAAAAAAAAAAAAAAAAAAAGTCATGAAAACAGAAACTGAGCCTAAATTCAACTTCTAAATAGCATTTACCATAAAAATCAAATAAGAAAAAAAAAGAACATATATACAGAGATAAAGACAATACATTTCATATATTGCTATAATTTATTATTATTTTTAAATTAAGCGTGAAAATGTAGGATACCTAGTTGCTTGGTTTGGCTTCTCTGCCAAATGAAACGAACCAAAATGTTATTTTTAATTAACAAACGAACAAAAAGGGGGAAAAAAACGAAACCCTAAAACGAAACAAGTGTCGTTTTGATGAATCAGAGACCAACTCGTTTCCGTGTTCAATGCAAATCAATTTCTCTCTAAAACAGAGAAAAGTTGACAAATATGTAACACCGTCGTATATTTATACTTATCTATTGGGCTTTAAATTTTATCTTATTGGTAAAATAACATCTAGCTCCCTTATTTATAATAAAATATCAAATAATTATAGTTTTATATTTGTTAAATGACAACACAATACGGTGTTAAACAGTACTGATTAACGTCCAATCATCATGATATATATATATATGAAGTCTTAAAATCTTTAGCATCAAATCAAATATGAGGTTTAATTGTCCTTAATGGGCGTGACTTGGTGGTGTAGGACTCAGGATCTCACCTTGAGGTCCTGAATTCGAATCCAGGAAATGTGTTTCCTCTAAGAGCTTGGGACATCCGTTATTTTTACATGCTCCGTTTAAGTCCGAAAGAGGTGATTTGACGGTGAAATTTTCAACGATTCCAAAAAAAAATGTCAAAATCTAAAAATATGACCGATTAAAATACAGGACTAACTCTGAACATAGATGAAAGAGACACCCATATATGACCTTCAATTTTTTTATATTATATGATCTCGAAGTATAAAAATGATATTGGACCACGATGATACCGGGGGCAGGGGCAGCCCTGATGAGATGATAATTATAAACTATTCTCATTATTGTGATTCTACTAACAAGTAGGGATCTAGAGATTATTACACATGATTGTGTTATTGTTTCAATTAGAATGCTAACGTCAGCTGGTGGTGACAGTTTTAGATTACGTGTCATTTGTTTGTGATAACGTGTTTCAGTGGCTTTGTGTATATGTCAGCATGTTTTAATGAGGTGACATGTTTTAACCAAGTGAAACGAGTTCATATTCATTTTCATATTGAGTATCTAAAACAGTATTTTACTTACACACAAATTAAAAATCACAATTAATATATAAAATATAAATTTAATTATTATTTCATATATGTGCTAAGTTAATTAGTTTTGTAATATCATGACATGTGTCACCCTCCAATTGGACATTTGTCTGCTTGCAGTAGTTGCACTGAGAATGGATTTTGAAGAAGATTTAATCGCATGGTGACACATGGCATATGGTGCAGGGTAAATTTAGACACCTACAACATGATATCAACTATCAAGCAGTTTGTAATTATTTATTAAATATTTATTTCGCCCTACAAGGAAATCAAACAATATGTTTTTTTTTTTTTTCCTGTGTTTGATATATCCCATTATGATTATATACCTATATAAATGAATATTGAGATGTTTTGAAAATACAAGATAGAATTATAATATCACATTCTTACTTTGATAAACGATTTCATTTAATGACACATTGACCTTAATTTAGCGGTTTAAACTGACTTTGATTTTGGTCAATACTATTTTCCTGTTGTTCTCTTTTTGTAAAATAAAAACCGCAGTAACATACGAGTCTATCTATATTAGTGAAGTTCTAAAGTAACCGATAGTAGATTACTAGATTTCATGTTCTCAGGCACTACACGTGTCCCATAAACTGATAAGTACACGCAAGGGGACAGCATAAAACAAAACAAGAACTCATCTTCTCTTCCAGTTCGAGTTTCAGAACAGAAGTATGGAACAAAATCTCTGCACCAAATACAAAAAGGTCGGAGACTATGCATTAAAATCAAAACTCGGAGAAAGTTCAATCTCAATAGTATGGAAATCAGAGCACGTGTCATCAGGAGATGTGTTGGCAGTGAAGCAAGTTTATCACAACAGACTCAATAATCACCTCAAGAGTTGCTTAGATTGTGAGCTCAATTTTCTCTCCTCTGTCAATCATCCCAACATAATTCGCCTTTATGATGTTTTCCAGGTCTGCCCTTTAATGGATTTTATTTTTTATTTTTTTAAATCTTTAGTTGCCTGTTCAGTTTGTTGAATTTGAGTTCTTTAATTGATTTCTAGAATTATGTTTTTGTGTTTATTTGACTTGGGTATGTAAATTTTTTGTTATTGTTTTTGTAGCATACCATAATCTGTGTCCTAGCCCGAACATATTGATTAAAATTAGATTTTCATAAAAAAAAAAAGAAGAAGTTATATATACGTTTGATTTTACACATTTTAATAAATTTTCGGATTGAGCGGGATTGAGTATAATTGCTTCCTTAATTTGTTAAAAATTTGATTTTGAGGTAGTCTGTTGCATACTGAGCTCGCAAAATGTTTTTTATGATCCAATAGTTGGTGGTAGCCTGTTATTTGGAGGAAAGAAATTGATAACTGGAGAGCTACTATATAATCTTACATCAAATCACATGAACTTGAATTCTAATATCATTCGGGGTTTATATGTTACTCTGGAGCGAATAGAATTTTAAAATTTATCAATAGTGATACTATATAGAGAGATTAGGAATCGGTGGAGTTTATGTATTAGTTAGGGGATGCGTAATTGCATATTGAAAACTCCACCTACTCTCGCTGTTTCGATTTTTCTTCTATCAAAAAATTGAAGTCTGTAATGTATTTCACTGATAGTATCATGTACCCAAAAACTACTGAAAAGAAATTCCTGTATTGTTTGTTGCGATTGTTTCCTAAACGATATTGCAATGTCTGTCTTAGTAATTTGACATATGGTTTCTTCGCTATCAGGCTGAAAATTGTATATTCCTTGTGTTTGAGTTTTGTGCTGGGGGAGATCTATCATCTTATATTCGGCAGCATGGGAGAGTTCCAGAGCAGACTGCCAGAAAGTTTCTTCAGCGCAGCTTGGTAGCTAATTATTAGCATCTAGTCTAAAGTGGTGCATTTTTGCTGCTATTATGGCTTCCCGTTTTCGAGCTAGATATAAACAGTACAGCTGAATCTTTGTTGCAGGAGCCGGTTTGGAAATTCTACACTCTCACCACATCATCCATAGAGACTTGAAACCGGAGGTACTAGAATTGTAATAAATATGCATGCAACAACACTGCCTGGTTGTTCCGTCTTGAATTTTTGTTCAGCAAAATGATTCCAAAAATATCGAAAATGCCATTTAGCACCAGTAGTTTACTTGGTGTGGCTCCATCCATTCTTATTTCCTCCTGAGCATGTATCCTCCACTCGGTTGGTGATAATCAGAGAGGACTAAAATGTACATTCTGTGAAGTTAATTGGATTGACCTGGCTTCATAAGTTTAACTCCTTAATTTGCTTGTTACAAAAGTGTTTAAAATCTAACAAATGAAAAATCTGAACAAGCTACATAATTTCACGAACTATTATTGTCTATTCCTATCTGTAATTTCAAAGCAGATTTCAATTTTGTTAGTAAATGTATAGTTCTTGGTAATCTAATAAATTTTTTTTAAATCTTGCATTTGGGAGATTGTAAATTTCTAAATTGACTCACATTGGTGCTTTTGGTTGAGCAGAACATTTTACTGTCGGGCCTAGATGGTGATGCGGTACTCAAGATAGCTGATTTTGGTCTTTCAAGGTAAAACTTTAATTGAAGAAAACTAATATAGGCAGTGAAGGTAGTTTTTAAGTAGGGAAATTTCTTAGCAAAGTATTTGAGCCATTGTGGGCATTTTTATTCTTTTAGTGTAATTTTTTTTGAAGATGCAACGAGTATGCAGAATTTTCATTGTAGAAAAGTCTGGAAACTTAAAATTTACTATCTAACTTCCTATTATCACCAGTATTCTGCATATTGGCAAGTATGCTGACAAAGTATGCGGATCCCCATTGTACATGGCTCCGGAAGTTCTTCAGTTTCAAAGATATAATGAAAAGGTCTTGTTTTTTTCAAAACACTTTTCTTCTTCACCTTAATTACGTCGCTGTGCTGTTTGAATGCAATGGAAATGTATTGAAAACGTACAAACTTTTCTGTAGGTTGACATGTGGAGTGTTGGTGCAATTCTTTTTGAGCTCCTGAATGGTTATCCACCTTTTTGTGGTAGGAATAACGTCCAGGTAGCATATTTACCTAAAGAGTCCTATGGTAAACTACCTTGCAACTCTATTAATAAATTTTGTTTTCTCAGCTGCTGCGAAACATCAAGTCATGTACGCATCTCCCGTTTTCTCAGCTTATCCTACCTGGTTTGCATCCGGACTGCATTGATTTGTGTTTTAAGCTACTTTCTGCTAATCCAGGTTTCATTTTCTCCTGATATCAGCTTCATATATTACTTATGCTTATCCGAAAGAATCTATTTTAGTTTCTCTTAGTAGAGTCGTCCCTTACTGATTTCTCTATTTCTTGCAGTGAACCGTTTGTCCTTCAATGAATTCTATGAGCATAGGTTCCTGACAAGGAATGAGAAATAAGAGCACTTTTTAATATCCTCCAACTGGGAATTTTTGCGTTGAACTGAGTATCGGCAATTCCTTTTTGTTCAATATCTGTTTTTTTTGTATCTTCTGCTGCTCCTACTCTCAGAATGCTAGAATTCACATTGCAGGGCAATTCTTGTATATATTTTTTTTACCTCATTTACTTTGACATCAACAAAGGTCTCTTTATCATTTCTTTAGGGATATAGTTGTCATTTTTTGTCATATCTGCTGGATTGTCTTGGACTCATGTGGAATTCAGTTATAATAACCGATCCCGTCCCCAAGGGGCGTGATTTGGTGGTGTATGGTTTAGGATCTGACCTTTAGGTCCTGGGTTCGAATTCAGGGAGTGCGTTTCCTGTAAGAGCCTGAGACAATCGGGAGTTTTACCTGCTCCACTTAAGCCCGAAGTCATCTGGTGGTTCCTGCTTGCCTCTCTTATATAAACAGTATGAATTTGTCCAAAAGCAATTGCAACTTGTGAAAATTTTTGCCTCTGTAAATTGTTTGTAGTATTGGTGTTTACATGTCGATTTTTTGTATCATTACACTGTATATTATTCGCTACTCATTTGTTTTTGTAAATTCTCTATTTGTTGACTGCACCTTTCTGTTATTGCAATTGATGGAATTTAAAATAACCAATCATGACGTCGAAAATAATTATATTTATTGCATATTTTTATTGGATTGGTTATCTCCAGGAGAAGATTTCAACATTCTTTGTAACAGAACTACATAGAACATATATGAAGAAACAATTATCTATGACATTTCAGGCTCAAGATGCTGCGGGGCAAGGAGGAATCGAAATTTCAGTGATCCCCTCTAACATCATTACCACACTCTTCATAGAAGGACGAAGAGCAGGTTCATCTTGGACACACCAAAGCCCCACCTTAATCATGTTTTCCAGAGTGTTCATATCTACCTCTTCGCCACGGACCAGCTTATTCAACTCTCTGTCAATGAAGCACTTATAAACCCAATTGGTAAGGACAATTTCCTCTGGTTTTGATGCATCAAATCTCATGTTTCTTCTGCGGCAAACAATTTCCAGGAGCACAACTCCGTAACTGTAAACATCTGCTTTCACTGATATTATTGGAGTATTTTTACACCATTCTGGCGCCATGTAACCTCTTGTCCCTCTGACCATTGTGAAAGTCCTTGTTTGGTCTGGCATCATCAACTTTGCCAGCCCAAAGTCTGAGATTTTTGCAGCCCAAAATTCATCCATCAGAATGTTTTGAGGCTTTATGTCACAATGAATGATTGGCGCTTCACACTCATCATGAAGATAGTAGTCCTCTGGCAACATCTAATGCAATTCTCACTCTTTCTTTCCAGTCAGGGGTTCTTTCGGCACCTTGAAAAAGAACATCTGCAAGCGAGCCATTGCTCATATATTCATATACCAGGAGCCTCTTGGAATCCTCTGCACAGTAACCAAGCAATCGAACTAAGTTCCTGTGATGTGTTCTGCCAATTGCATGCATCTCCGCCCGGAATTCCCTTTCACCATCATTCACCATTTTCTCCAGTCTCTTCACAGCAACAGGCTTTCCACCTTTGTATAAGGTGCCTTTATATACGGCACCAAAAGAGCCTTTGCCTAACTCATTTGTGAATCCGTTGGTTGCTTTCTTGAGTTCATTATAAGAGAATGAGCGCAGTGTTAACTCATCGTTTGATCCAAAACTTCCAGTTTCCAGCAGCCGTTTGTATTTAACAACACGGTGCTTGAAAATGAAAAATCCAGAGATGGCAAGGAAAACACACGAACATAAGATGAAGCCTACAGTCATGACCAGAATTAATATTATTGCTTTCTTGCTCCTGATTGGCTCAACTGGAGAGTGATCAGTGTCATCATTGTCTTCAATTGTGATATTTCTTTTGCCCGTCTTGAAATAAGCTATGGATTCGGATGACAATCCCTGATCTCTCGTAGCATATTTAATCGGAAGCTTATGTTTCGTGCAAGAACCTGAATTCTGCAACACCGCATCACAATTGCAGTCCTCCAAACATGATTTTTTGCATTCTTCTGGATTCATATCCGCCTTGAAGTATGGATAATCAACCCATGTCATCTTCTCCATAGAGGTCATGTTATATAAGTTTGCACTTGTATTCATACCTTCGCATCTTTCTTCAGTGAAGTTTCTCTGACATCCGAGGTACTGTTGGTTAGGGTCAACAAAATCAGTTCCAGGAAGACACCGGCATATGGGTTGCTCGTCATTCAGTGTGCAGTAACCGTTCGAACCACAGAGATTCTTTACGTTACACTCATCATCCGGTACATTCCATATGACAGATGTGTTGTAGAAACCTCCTGATACATTAAAGTAATAAGAATATAAACGGAGAATTCCATCGTGGCCTAGTGTTGCACGGTAGATGGCTGAGCTGTTGTCGTCGCCAAGACGCGATCCGGAGTACAATCCTTGGACTAGGGACATGTTTCCGTCTAGAAGCTGCAATTCGCCAGTAGTGTTTAGAAATAGCTGACGCTTTACTGGACCATTAGTGCCAGTTGCCCAATAAGCCTCTCTAGCTTCGTATGGAGTGCATGTGGTATACAAAACTAGATTCCCATCACCTTGCATTATCAGACAAAACTGTCCATTTCTGCTATCGGTTTCATTTACCCTGGAATGCAAATTCTTTCCGGGATATAGATTCTGTCCTCCCAATATTGTATCAGTTGGAAAGTTGAAACTCGACCAAATGATATCAGAGCGGTTGTTGTAGATCACAAAATTACCTGAATCAAGCATGGAAGCTGAAGAAGCAGGCTTTTGGTGATCAGCAATGAGTTCAGTGTTGCTTTCTCCAGTTCCCAGAACGAGATAGCCATCCATGGTTAACGTCAACGTAGCATTTGTTGACAGAGGATCATCATCTCCATTTGCAGTCCAAACGACTGTATTATCTGGAGGAGTGACTAACCAGATTCCGACTGCAAAACCTGCGCCTTTATTGTAGAATCCGAATTGAAATCGGCCGGAAGATGAGTTCCATGAATGGGGTTGCTTGGAAGGAGACAGTGAAGAGCCTGGGCTAACTTGGCCGCCTGTGCCGTCGTGTTGTTGAGCAGCAACAACTTCAAAAAGGGTGAAGAGTAATGTTAAAACAGAATATGCAGAAGCCATGAGAGGATCAGAGGCAGTGAAATCAGACTGCTGTTTCTTCAATTCATATGCTTTCTCATTGAAAATGAATGCGAATGAATAAGCTTTTAAAGTCAAGAATGACTTTTGCATGCCATTGCAATTTTCTATCCGCAAAGTGAAAAATTATTTCTTTACCCCCTCTCCAAAAATATACTATTTATTTTTTATTTTATTAATTAAATTCTTTTATTTTTTTTATATTAATAGCTTTTTCCCTTATACTTATTTAATAGTCTTTGTTGACGGCTGATTTTGGTCTCAGGGTAATAGAAATATCACTCCTGAGGAAATCCTCTCTCAATAGTGAATTTGTTTGGTTATGGGGGACCAAAAGCAAATTTAGCAAAAACATAGATAAACACACCAATCAACAAAGAGATTTAACGTGGTTCGGTGGATTTGGATCCGACCTACGTCCACGGGCACAAATGAGATGATACTTTTATTACTAAAACACTATTTTCAAGTCTATTTTTGTTTTCTACAAGTCAGAGCTTGGAGATTCAGATCCCTGATTTTTGATGCCTTCTACACATATTCTGCCCTCCTATTTATAATAGTACAAAAATCAGACTCTTTCTAGCATTAGGATTCCTAATTGATACAATTTCTTTCTCCCGCAAGGTTTCATAGTCAAGAACTATTTTTACCTCCTGTATCCTACTAAGACTCTGACTCACCGGTTTTCCCAAGAAAATAGGATAACTTGTCGCCTTATCCACAAGGATGAGGTGTCATCTTCCGGGGCATGCCTAGGCATCTGGTCGGTATCTATGAGGTCGGGCGTGATAGTCCTTCGTACTGAGAATGTTGTCGTCGACCGTATGGTGCCCGGTTATCTGAGCAGAAATGTGGTCGGTCACGGTCATAAAGTGCTCGGTCTCTTCCTGTTGTGGTCGGCCTTTTATTGTGAAACGTCCGGGCCTTGTGGCTGATTTTTTTTTACGGGCCGGGTCGGAGTTAATGATCTTGTTTCGAGAAGGGAATTACTCTTTTACCATTGCCGTGTTGCTTTAAATACCATAATGCCAGAAAACACCATCAACATCTGTCCCCTAGTTCTCGGTTCCAACGAGTATGCGAGTTGGTGCCGGGAACTATAAAAAGATGGTGTACTGATTCGTTTTGTTGGTGGTCGACCCGGGGTTGAATCGAATTTTTCGTAGCCTCTTTTCAAACATTTTTCTCGAGACGCGCAACAGTCACGTCTGTTTAAATGCCCATCAAATCATCCTTTAGGGTTTTTTCTAACCTTGACACTTGTCGACCATCCGTCGGATTCCCGCCAAACGGGGAAGTGAATCTACCGTGCTAGAGGCGCCTTCTCAGTTCGTTGATCTCAACCGTCTGTTCAAATTTGGCAGACCTCTTTTACAGTCGACACTTGGCGTTCATCCGGGCTCCTCCTTCTGATCCAACGGCTACGAGCGTCCTGGCCATGACTATAAGAAGGCGAGGCTTTACTGTTCAATCTTTTTTGGCAATTCTCTCCTTCTTTTCCTGAAAATATTTTCGCGACTCGCTCAACTCAGTGCTTTCGGAGTTCAACCGGACGGGCAAGTCATACTGCACAAATTTCCGGCTTTTCTGAGAAGAACAAGTAAGTCTTCTGAACGACCTCTCTGTTGTTGTGTGTTTGTGCATCTTGTTGTTTACTTTTGCCTGTTTGCTAGGGAAAGATTTAAGGCTTTGTTGGATTTTGCTTTAGGGCATTTTTAGAACCCACCTGCCTAGTTGAGACGGCAGCCTTGGATAGTTTATAGACTGATTTTCCCTTTCCTTTTTTGTCTTTCGGATGTCAGGGATGTCTGACAACAGTTCCTCCCCTAGAAATCCTGTTAAAAACTCCACTCCCCCTGCTGAAGAGCTTTCCTCGGGTTCGGGAGCACCCAGTGTGGAAGACCTTGATACTACCCCCACCCCTTCCGAAGTTGATGAAGATTCTTATCACCAAAGGGTCCCTCGTAGGGATCCAGAGCCTGGCGATCTTGGTAGCTCGGCTCTGGACATGAATCGGCCGTCTAAGATAACTGAGGATGACCTGGAGTTGTTGCGGCAACGATACGATATCTCAATAGATATTGCCCTCGAAGTTCCCGGCCTGATGGATCGCGCTAGTCAACCTGATGAGGGCTCGGTGGCGCTTCTTCCTGCTTTCTTCGAGTGTGGTCTGCGGCTGCCGATCCAACCTTATTTCGCCTGGATTCTGGCCGAGATGGAGATCGCCCCATGTCAACTCAGTCTTAATAGTTGGAGGATTTTGGTCGGGTCGTATGTAGCTTGGCATCGGGCAGGGCTTGGTGAACCTTCTTTTGAATAGATCAAGAGGTTGTATCGTTTGAAGGCCAACCCAAAAACTCATCATGGTTGGTACTACCTCTCTGCTTATGACAGCTCGTCGAACGTCGTCCAAAAGCTTCCCGATTCTAATAAGAATTTCAAAGACCTCTGGTTCTGGGCTACTGGAGATTGGGGACGGACTCTGAGGTCGGATGAAGGGGAGATCTTGGTCCCATATATCTTTAGGGCGGGAGGTTAGGATACTAACTTTTAGTTTTTCTCTTTTATTTTTTTGTTAGGATTCTTACCCCTTTACTTCTGGTCACCTAGCTTGTTGGAGAGACGCGCCCAAAGTCTCTCATCGGGTCCGGCAGCGGGTGTTCTGGGCTCGGAAGTACGCCGCTCATTGGAGGGAGTTGGTCAATGATGGAGCATTCCTTGAGTCAGGACTCATACGGGCCGCTCCTCCCAAGGTCTCGGGTCGGCTAGGTAGATGTCTATTGATTCTTTTTAGTTGGTTTACCTCGTTTGTTTGTCATGATTGATGTCTTCTTCCCCCCCTTTTTTTGTATGCTTAGGTCCTGATTTCCTTCTTTCTTTATCTTCCCTTTTTTTTTTGTAGGTATGTCAAAGAGACCGAAGTATCTAGAGAAGTTGGCCGGTACCATGAAGAAGACCGGCCGTGCTGATGCTGGAACTTCCCGAGCACATCCTGAATCTGTTGAAGCTGGGAGGGAGTCTCAGGGGAAGGTCCAGCCGGTTGCTCGAGGTCTATCTTCTCCTTCTGGTGAGCCGTCATCAGGATCTGCTCGTCTTGTCAGTCCGCCGAAGCCTCTTAGGAAGAGGAAGCGTCAGTTCGGGTCAGAGGAGATTGAGTTGGAGGGGGAGGAGCCTGCGCAGGGCAAGAAAAAAAGACGCCCGTCGAGGGAAAAAATCGTCTGAAGGTTCCTCCAAGAAGCGAAAAGGTTCCGTAATCCTTGGGGTGGATGATTTGGGAGAGAACATCCGGGAGGCTACTTCCCATCTAGTGTCGGCTTTTAATGAATTGGCCGAGGTGATTCCTCCGGGGGAGGTTTCGAGATATGAGGATATCTCTCCGGAAGCCCTGGTGACCGAGCTGAGCTCCCAAATGGCAAAGGTAGTTTTATTTCTCTCATTTCTGATTTTGGGTCTCAGTTTTTTTTTTTTTTTATATCTTGATTTCTTTTGCTTTTGTGCAGGCTACTTATCTCATGGCCAAGAATAAGGACCTCCTTCTGAGCTTATTGTCCGAGGGTGGTCAGGCCCAGAGGCTTCAGAATTGCCTTACAGAGGTGGAGGCTAAATTGGCTGACCGGGAGGAGGTGATAAGGAATCATGAATCGACTGCGATAGAGGCTTTCAAAACAAACAAGGCTCTTAAGGCCGCTGCCGCGTTGGAGCGAAAACTTGCCGATACTGCCAGGGAGGATTTGAGAGTTGCCCAATCTGAGATTGGCGTTTTGAAGGGGAAGGTAGCAAGTGTTGAGGCTAAGCTGAAAGCCAAGGACGAACAGATGGCACGGGCCCAGGATGATCTTGAAAGGAAAAAGGTCGAGCTTGAGGAGAGAGAGGCCGATCTTGAGGCCGAGAAGGATGCCATCCGCCTTGAGGGGGTTGGTGATTGTGCTGAACTAATACCGATGGTACTGCCAGGTCTGAACATGGATCCCATCTACGCGGCCATTAGTTTCTACAAGGGGGAGATCTCCGAAGAGGAGTTCCAGAAATGGCTCCCTCCTCCTCCCGAGGCGGTGATGGATCCCGTCCCGATTTCGGTTGTTCCGGGTTCCGGGGCTTCCCAAGAAGGACGACCTGATGTTCCCGCCCCCAGCGAGGGCTGTCTTGAGATCTCTCCTCCCATTCCTGAAGCAGGGGTATCTCATGTTGCCGAGGTTGAAGCCGCTGTCCATTCTCCTGAGGCCGAGCCGATCCTTCCGCCGTCTGAGCTAGCTGGTGAAGAAATTCTCGCCCCTGCCCGGGCTGACTGAGAAAGGGTAACCCGACCGGGGCCCTATGTAATTCCGAACACACTTTTATATATATATATATATATATATATATATATATATATATATATATATATATATATATATATATATATATATATATTTTCTTTGTAATAATTCTCTTTTTTACAACTTATATTTATATGAATGCTTCTGTGCACTTCTGTGCTACTTTTCTTTTTCGGTGTTTTATGACCTGCTTTAATACTCTTCCAAACGTGGCCACTCAAGGCCCAAATCCGAGCGAGGAGGAATACTTGGCTCTGGGGGAATGTTACGTCCCCTGACCAAAGGTACGGACTCGGTGGGACGTAACCCGATCCCGAGCTGAGATGAACACTTGGCTCTGGGGGGATGTTACGTCCCCAGACAAAAGGTACGGACTCGGTGGGACGTAACCCGACCCCGATCTAGTGGTACACAGAGGTTTCGGCGGAATGAAATTCAGCCCCGAGCCGAGTGACCAAGCGGCCTCGGCGGAACGGATCCTGCCCCGAGCCGATTTAATCAAGTGGCCTCGGCGGAACGAAATCCAGCCCCGAGCCGAATAATCCAAGTGGCCTCGGCGGAACGAATCCAGCCCCGAGCCAGGTAATCATTGGGACTTGCTCAGAAGGGAATTGAATCAACCTAGTGAAGCCCTACCGAATCTAACACGGGCGTCCCATTGCCAGACCAGCGAAAAACAAAATCAAAGCTTTTGAAAAAATAAGACAAAAAAGGTGGGGGTGCCTCGGCACTTATCCCAAAAGAAAACTTTTTACAAATGTAAACAACAGCACGGATGCCTCAAAACAGCTTCCTGCCCGAGGCCTCCAAAACACAATTCCGAATCTTTCAATTCAGTGTCCCGGCGAACCAGGATTTGGATCAGTTGAGCGTTTGAATGGTAATGGTACATCCTCTACACGTTGGGTCACTGTGGAGCCTGTGTATTGTATGAGGGCTCCTCCTTACCACGCTGGAGCAGGCACACGCTACAGGGGCACAACGCATCCTCGTGCTGCGCCTCTCACGGATCCAAATGATGAATGGATCAAAGAGTGTCCGGGACGCTAAGGGCATATCCCTCCTTAGGTCCGGTATCACTGGAGTTAGCAATCGTCACGGGGGCCTCATCACTCCCCGTGCTATGCTTTCCCACGGATCCATTACATCGGGTAAGTGAGGATCAAATAGTGTTCGACACATTAAGGGCATATTCCTCCTTATGTTCGGTAACACTGGAGTAAACAATCGCCACGGGGGTATCATCCCTCCCCGTGCTATGCTTCTCACGGATCCTATGCATCGAGTATGTCCCTGAGGACCCCGAGCTGAGAGAGTGGTTCTGGGGGAATGTCTCGTTCTCAGACTAATGATCATGACTCGGTGGGACGTAGCCCGACCCCGAGCTGAAAAAGGCACTTGGACCTGGGGGAATGTTACGTCCCCAGTCCGAAGGGCTGACTCGGTGGGACGTACCCCGACCCCGAGCTGAAAAATGCACTTGGACCTGGGGGAATGTTACGTCCCCAGTCCGAAGGGCTGACTCGGTGGGACGTACCCCGACCCCGAGCTGAAAAAGGCACTCGGACCTGGGGGAATGTTACGTCCCCAGTCCGAAGGGCTGACTCGGTGGGACGTACCCCGACCCCGAGCTGAAAAAGGCAATCGGACCTGGGGGAATGTTACGTCCCCAGTCCGAAGGGCTGACTCGGTGGGACGTACCCCGACCCCGAGCTGAAAAAGGCACTTGGACCTGGGCGAATGTTACGTCCCCAGTCCGAAGGGCTGACTCGGTGGGACGTATCCCGACCCCGAGCCAGATGACCTCGGCGGAACAAGATCCAGCCCCGAGCTGTTTTGGGATATACAACAGTGGATATTTCTCCTTACGTTTGGGTCGTTTGTATTGAGTATGTCCCCAGTTTTTTGAATGTGGTTTTTTTTTTTTTTTTTTAGAATAGCGGGTAAAAAAAATAAGAAAAGAAGTTCTTTTATTTATAAAAAAAATAAGAAAAGAAGTTCTTTTATTTATACTCGGGGACATACTGTCCTTCTTACAACTCTCTGTGGGTCATTTTGAGAGAGGCTCTGTATTTGAATTTCTGTCCCTTATTTGTTTGTTGAAAAAGAAAAAAGAGGTAGCGGGACTTTTACTGAAAGTATTTTCTCAGCATCTCGGCGTTCCATGGTTTTTTCAATCTTGTGTCGTCCAGCTGTTCTAAGATGTATGCCCCTGGCCTTACTATTTGTACTACCTTGTAGGGCCCCTCCCATTTGGCGCCTAGCGAGCCTTCCTCCGGCCTTCGGGTATTCAGAGTGATCCTTCTTAGCACTAGGTCGCCCGAGATGAAAGAGCGTGTCTGAATCCTTTTATTGTAGAAGCGAGCCATCCTTTGTTGATAGACTGCTGTTTTTATGGCTGATCTTTCTCTCTTCTCTTCGACTAGGTCGAGGTGGTTTCTGATAAGTCTCTCATTCTGTTTGCTCTCGTAGTGCTGGACCCTGTGGGAGGTTACCCCGATTTCTGCCGGGATGACAGCCTCATATCCGTATGCTAAGGAGAACGGAGTTTCTCCGGTGGAGTTCTTATAGGTTGTCCGGTGTGCCCATAGTACTTCTGGTAGTTCCTCGACCCATAGGCCTTTGCTGGATCCAAGTCGAGCTTTCAGGTTAGCTTTGATGGTTTTGTTCGTCGCTTCGACTTGTCCGTTTGATTTGGGATGGGCTGGCGTGGCGAACTTTAGGGAAATTGGAGGTCCTCGCAGAGTTTTCTGAAACCTTTGCTGTCAAACTGCTTCCCATTGTCAGTGATGATGGCTCGGGGAATCCCGAATCGGCAAACGATATTTTTCCTCAAGAATTCAATGGTTTTTTTCTCTGTTATGGTGGACAATGGTTCTGCCTCCACCCATTTGGTCAAATAGTCTATGGCCACGATGGCGTATTTTGCATGTCCTTTCCCCTGTGGCATTGGCCCAATGATGTCTAGCCCCCACTGGGCGAACGGCCAGGGGCTGAGCAGCGTAGTTAACTGTTCGGCTGGTTGGTGGTGGAGATTTGCATTTTTCTGACATCGTTCGCACTTTCGGGCTACTTCTATGCCGTCCCGGTGCATGGTCGGCCAGTAGAAGCCTTGTCTAAGGGCTTTGAAAGCAATTGAGCGACCTCCGGCATGGCTTCCGCAGATGCATGTATGTATTTCTCTGAGCACATAATCTGCTTCTTCTTCTGCCAGACATCTTAGGAGATGGACTGAGTAACCTCTTCGGTAAAGTACGCCGTTGATTAGGGAAAATCTGGTGCTTTTGTACTTCAACTTCCTGGCCTTCGTTTTATCCTCTGGTGTTTCTCCTGTTTCCAGGTATTTTCTGATGGGTAGCATCCATGATGTTTTGCTTTCTTTATCCAAACCTCCACTTCAGATTCCCCTACGCTTTTTTCCCGGATGTAAATCAAAGGGATGATTCTGGGGTGCTCGGCTTTTGTTGAAGAGGCGAGTCGTGCTAGAGAATCTGCTTCACAATTGTCTTCTCGGGAGATTTGCTCGAAGAATACATCCCCCATCTTCTCTGTTAACTTTCGTACTTCGGTCAGATATGCCATCATGCTGGGCTCTCTAGCTTGGAATGCTCCCTTTAGTTGCTGAATAGCTAACTGTGAGTCACTTTTTACCACCACATCCCGGATCCCCAGTACCGAGCATAGTCTTAAACCGCCCAGTATTGCTTCATATTCCGCTTCATTGTTGGTCGCTACGAAAGTGAATTTTAGGGCGAGCGAGATTTCTTCTCCTTTGTTGTTCTTCAGGATGATTCCCGCGCCATTGCCTTGTGTGCTGGCGGAACCGTCCACAGACATCTCCCAACTGTTTTCTTCTATCGTCAGGACCTGGGGCTCGGTAAATTCGGCTACAAAATCTGCCAAGGCTTGTCCTCTTACTGCTGCTCTTGGGAGGTAGGAGATGTCGTGTTCACTTAGCTCTACCGACCATTTCACTAATCTACCGGACACTTCTGGCCGCTGCAGGATTTGTTTCAGGGGGTGATCGGTGTAGACTCTGATAGGATGGGCCTGGAAGTAAGGTCGCAATTTCCGAGCTGCCGTGACCAATGAAAGGGCGACCAGTTCATGTACTGGATATCGGGTCTCGGCGTCCAGGAGAGCTTTGCTGATGTAGTAAATAGGTTTTTGGACCTTGTCGGTTTCTTGTATCAGTACCGAACTTACTGCTCGTTCCGAGACGGCCAGGTATAAGTATAATGTCTCCCCTGGAAGTGGTTTTGCCAGGAGTGGAGGCTGTACTAGATACTGTTTCAGTTGCTGGAAGGCTTCCTCGCACTCGGGTGTCCAGTCGATATCCTTTTTTGCTTTTTGGATTACTTTGAAGAAAGGATGGCATTTGTCGGTTGCTCGTGATATGAACCGATTGAGTGCAGCTACTCTACCAGTCAAACTTTGTACTTCTTTTACTGTCCTGGGGGATTTTAGGCCTAGTATTGCCTGAATCTTCTGTGGGTTCGCTTCGATGCCTCGGGCACTCACCAGGTAACCTAAAAACTTACCGGAGGCTACCCCGAAGGTACATTTCTCTGGATTGAGTTTCAGGTTGTATCTCTTTAATAGCTCGAAGGTCTTTTTCAGGTCGGTCATGTGGTAGCTTGGTTCTCTCGACATTGTTATCATGTCATCGACGTAAACTAGCATTGTCGTGCCAATGAGTGGTTTAAAAACTTTGTTTACCAACCTCTGAAAGGTTGCCCCAGCATTCTTTAACCCGAAGGGCATCACTCTGTAGCAGTAAAGTCCTTGATCGGTAATGAAAGTGGTATTCTCTTCATCTGCAGGGCACATTTTGACTTGGTTGTATCCGGAGAAGGCGTCCATAAAGATCATTAATCCCTGACAAGCTGTGGTGTCCACTAGCTGGTCTATGTTTGGAATAGGGAAGCTGTCCTTTGGGCACGCCTTGTTTAGGTCGGTAAAATCGACACACATTCGCCACTTACCATTGTTTTTTCTGACTAGCACTACGTTTGATACCCAATCTGGGTACCTTGCTTCCCTGATAAGACCTGCCTTCAGTAACTTCTCGACCTCGGCTGCTATTACTTTACTCATTTCTTGATTGAAGTTCATTCTCTTTTGTCTGACCGGTTTTCGTGAAGGGTCTACTGGTAAGCGGTGATTGATGAATCTTGGATCGATTCCAGGCATGTCATCATATCCCCAGGCAAAGACGTCCGGGTATTCTTTCAGACATTCTAGCAGATCTTGTTGCAGAGACTTGCTTAGGCCTCCTCCTATCTTTATGCTTTTCCCTGGCCCATAAAGTTCTACTTCTTTTGTCTCCTCCGCTGCGGTGAGTCGGGCATTCTTGTTTGGCCGAGGTCCAGGTTTCTATTTTCTTCTTCCTCATCCAGATTTCTTTGTCGTTTTCGGGTATCTTCTTTAATGCAGAGAGTCTCTCGTGAGAGAGTTGCGAAGCAGTTGCGGGCTGTTCTCTGGCTTCCGCATACGATCCTGATACCCTCTCAGGTGGGGAATTTCAGTTTTAAGTGGTAGCAAGACATTGCGGCCTTTGTTTTCATCATGAAAGGTCGTCCGACGATGGCTCGGTAGCTGCTCATGCAATC
This sequence comes from Zanthoxylum bungeanum, assembly GCA_019454045.1. Classification (NCBI taxonomy): domain Eukaryota; kingdom Viridiplantae; phylum Streptophyta; class Magnoliopsida; order Sapindales; family Rutaceae; genus Zanthoxylum; species Zanthoxylum bungeanum. The sequence goes on from SKCR01029218.1 coordinate 35,704, forward strand.
TACTACGGTGAAGTCTGTCATGACCGTCCGGGTCCGAGGATATGTCCCGACTGTTATTGCCAACTGTATCCTCCCCAGTGGGACAACGGTGGATCCTCCAAAACCGTATAGGGGAGTGCTGTCATCGGTTAGGGATGCATACTCTATCCCTAGGTCGTCTAGTGCCTCTTTGGAAATTATGTCAACCGCACTCCCGGGGTCCACTAGGATTCTGTCTACTTCTGAACCGCTAATTACCGCTTTGATTATTAATGCATCGTCATAAGGAAAACTTACCCCTCGGGTGTCTTCATCGATAAACATTATCGGTACCGACCGGTTTCCCTGGAGCCTTATGACCTGCTATGTTTCCAGGACGTCCGGTCCTCGGTTCCTGCTGTAGTCTTTCCTTGACCGGTTAGAGTTTCCGGCCAGTGTTTTCCCTCCTGCGATGATATTGATTTGGCGGCCACGTGCTCTTTGTCTGGCCGTCATAATTTCATGGTCAATGTATTTGTTTAGGTATCCGTTTCGCGCTAGGTCTTCCATCTGCTCCCGCAGATCTTTACAACCGTCCGCTGCATGTCCCCTGGAGTTGTGGTGTATGCAGTGAGCCTTTTGGTTCCTCTTGTCAGGGGGAAATCTTTTCTGGTCGGGTTCTACCAAGAGACTTTTTCCCTGAATCTCCATGACAATTTGTTCCAGTGGTTTCTTTAGGGGAATGTACGTATTTTCCTCGACCACATGATTTACTTGGGTTGGCGCCCTTCTCTCCTGGTTGCCTCGGTGCAGTGGTTTGAACTCCTTGTGTTTCAGGGGCGGCCTTCTGGATTCTCTTTCCATGCGGCGGGGAGCGCCCTCTTTTGCGGTCCTCTCTCTGATGGTGTTCCCTCTTCGGGGTACTTTTTCTTCGTTTTCTAACAGAACGAACTTTCGGGCCACCTCTAGGGCGGTTGCGTAGTCCGGGGTGTCTTGGATCCTTAGGTGGGTCCATAGCCTCCCGACTTTCAAGGCTCCCTTTAGGCTTTCCAGGGCCTCGGGGGATTCGTATCCTCCGACTTCAAGTACCATATTGTGATACTCTCGATGAAAATTTTTAGGGGCTCGTCGTCTCCTTGTTTCATAAGCCTTAATTCTCCAATCGTCTTTTTGGGGATGCATGCCCCTTTAAAGTGTCGAATGAACGACTTTTTAAGTTGTGTGAAGCCTCTGATGCTTCCTGGGGCCAGGCTTCTGTACCATAAGATGGCGGGTCCCCCTAAAGTTAGGGGGAACACTTTGCATATGGCATCTCCTACTACTCCATGGACATCCATTAACAAGACAAAACTTTCGATGTGCGATTTCATGTCAGAGTGGCCTTTGTAGGGTGCCATATTCGGCATGTTGAATCGCTTTGGGAATTTTGCCGATCTTATTTTTTCCGCGAGGGGAGATTCATCCTCACCGTCTCGGGTATCACTTGTGTCAGCCTTGGGGCCTACTCCCCACTTGGTCATTTCTTTTCTTAACCAGGACTTCATCTCGCTGGTCGTGCCGCCATGTCGTCTTCTGTGCCTCTCTGTGCGTCCTATGCCCCGGTGCGGTGTTCTTCATGGTTTGAAATTTCTCGCACATCCTCGCTAAATTCCCTGCCTTCTCTTCGGGGGTCGTGGAGGCTATCATGAGAGGGATCAAGTGATTGTCTTCTTCGTCCTCTTTCTTCCTCTTCCCATGTGCCCTCTGTTTGTGAGTCTTTTTCTACAACCACGGATTTTACCCCGTAGGGGCCCCTCCTCCTAGGTCCATCATCCTCGCTGTTATCTACCACCTTTTTCCCTTCTGCTTTCTCTCATCTTCTTTGACTGGTTCCGCCGTCGAGTCTCTCGTTGTTCGTTCCTTCCATTCTCTCTAGCCGATCTACTATGGTTTTTAGCAAGGTTTGATTTTCCTCCCTTTCTTTTCTTATGTTCTCCTCGATCTTCTCCATCCAATCTGCAGCCGAGCTCCCTGATGATTGGTGGTTTCCGCCTTCTGCCATTGTCTTACTACGCGAATTGTTTTTTGTTTAGATTCCCCACAGACGGCGCCAACTGTTGACGGCTGATTTTGGTCTCAGGGTAATATAGGAATATCACTCCTGAGGAAATCCTCCCTCAATAGTGAATTTGTTTGGTTATGGGGGACCAAAAGCAAATTTAGCAAAAACATAGATAAACACACCAATCAACAAAGAGATTTAACGTGGTTCGGTGGATTTGGATCCGACCTACGTCCACGGGCACAAATGAGATGATACTTTTATTACTAAAACACTCTTTTCAAGTCTATTTTTGTTTTCTACAAGTCAGAGCTTGGAGATTCAGATCCCTGATTTTTGATGCCTTCTACACATATTCTGCCCTCCTATTTATAATAGTACAGAAATCAGGCTCTTTCTAGCATTAGGATTCCTAATTGATACAATTTCTTTCTCCCGCAAGGTTTCCTAGTCAAGAACTATTTTTACCTCCTGTATCCTACTAAGACTCTGACTCACCGGTTTTCCCAAGAAAATAAGATAACTTGTCGCCTTATCCACAAGGATGAGGTGTCATCTTCCGGGGCATGCCTAGGCATCTGGTCGGTATCTATGAGGTCGGGCGTGATAGTCCTTCGTACTGAGAATGTTACCGTCGACCGTATGGTGCCCGGTTATCTGAGCAGAAATGTGGTCGGTCACCGGTCATAAAATGCTCGGTCTCTTCCTGTTGTGGTCGGCCTTTTATTGTGAAACGTCCGGGCCCTTGTGGCTGATTTTTTTTACGGGCCGGGTCGGAGTTAATGATCTTGTTTCGAGAAGGGAATTACTCTTTTACCCTTGCCGTGTTGCTTTAATACCATAATGCCAGAAAACACCATCAACAGTCTTTATATATCTATTCTCTTTTATTTGTTTACTAAAATTTATATGTTTTTTATTTGTTGTTATTATTTTATGTTTCTTTATTTATTTAAATAAATTACTTTATTTATTTAATTAATTAATTTCCTTATTTTACTTTTTAATTTTATTATTAAATTTAATTCTTTTTTTATCTCATTTATTTATTTAATTTTTATTTAATTCTTTATTAATTTAATCAACACTACTTATGTATAATAGAAAATATTTTTTTTTATGTTAGCAATATATATTTTCAGAAAAGAGTACATGTAATAATACACAAAAAAGAAATACACGTAAAAATATAAAAATACAAATTTTAATTTATGTTGCCTCCAAAGTCTCATTCTGACACACTTTGTTGTGATATACCTAATATTTCGTACCATAACTGATTACGTGTCTTATAACGAATGGTCCATCTTAGCTTCGTACGATGAAGTTTCTCACCACCACGTTGAGAATGGTGGTATAGGGTAATGAGGGTGTAAGAAAACTTATACGAAGCAAATAAGACAAATAATTATAACAACTTAAAAGTAAACAACTCATATCACTGTTTTTATAAAGTAAAGTAAACACGATTTTTAGTAAAGCAAAAGTAGAAAAAAAAAATATAAAGATAAAAATTATTAAGTAAAAGAGAAAAAATATAAATATATATAAAAAATGAGACAAAAAATAAAAGAATTAAATAAAAAAGTAAAAGTAAATTAAGGATAAGAGAAAAAAAAAATATAAATATATAAATTTAATTAATAAAATAAAAATAAATTAAACAATATATATATGCGGGGGGGGTGAGAGTAGGGGTGAGCAACGGTTCCGGGTAGACCCGGAACCGGTTGAACCGGACCAATTTTTCGGGTTTGGAACCAGAACCGGTTGTAATCGGGTAGGTTCCGGTTCCAAAAATGAAGGAACCGATTTTATCCGGGTAGGTTCCGGTTCCAAAATGATCGGAACCGGAACCGGACCATGGAACCGGAACCGATTTTATCACTCATCACTGGGGTTCAAACAACAAACTATCTTATATATATATATAATCACCGAAACTAAACAAATATGCTTGCTAATCTTTACAAGCTTACCCAGATCATCTATTAAGTACATGCATTAGGCAAAGCTGCCATGAATGAGTTGTAAGAAGATTCAAGGTCAAAGTGAAGTTGCCATGCCTGCTGCTCGGTCAACTCATCTGCAGCACCCATCTTTGACAACCTCAAAATCCAATCCTTCATCTTCATCTTCCCCTCAAAATCGGGCGGCAAAATAGTCAGCTTATTGAATGAACCCACTAGATCCGATAACGTGGGATGCACCTGATCAACCGCCACCATATTCAATTTTAAAGAGTCCATTGCAGTTATAAAGTTCTGCACACATTCTACCACAATGGCAGCTGAGGTAGAAGTTGAGGCAGCTGCACCCGCTCTATGCTCCACAGTAGGAGGCACCCCTGAAATGACCAAGTGATTCAGAGAAGCCCGGCAATCCATTAAAATAGGGTAATTCGGAACCGGACCGGAACCGAACCGGAACCAGATTGGAACCAATAATAGGGTACCCTGTTTAATTGGGTAGGTTCCGGTTCCACTTAGTGCGGAACCGAATTTTTCCAAGTAGGTTCCGGTTCCATGCGGAACCGGAACCGAAATCGGTTTTGCTCACCCCTAGGTGAGAGGGTAATTTTGGTGGGGGACAATTAACATTTATGCTCTCAAGGTGTGTGATTTTGTAGTAAAAAATTTAGAATTTGATTATCAGGTAATGAGTTCAAATTAAGAGATATATTTTTTTTTTTTATAAAGCCTGAGACAGTCAGAAATATTATATGTTTCGTTTAAACTCGGATTGAGTGATTTAATGATAGGTTTCTAAATTTCCCAAAAATAAAAATAAAATCCTTTAATATTTATCTAAAAAACATTCGATATTCATAGTTTAAATAATAATGGATGGAAAGTGAGAGGTAACCGTAATGCATTAATGCCATTGCATTTTTCTATCTGTCATTGACTGACTTGCTTTGTAGAAAAATCACAAGACTCTTATCTTCATTTGTGGAACACAGAAAAATGTTGAAAATTCATAAGCAAATGCTTTAATGGCATGAGAATGACAAATTGGTCACATACTTTAGATATCCTTTTAATATTTGTCTAAAAAGCATTTGATATCAATAGTTTATATAATAATATTCGCAGTGATGGACGGTTGAAGATGCTAACACTAATAATTAAAATATTATTAGATATAAATAAGTTACGGATATGAAGTTTCAATTACATGCACAAATATCTTACAAATTATAAATATTTTATCCATTATCATCCCTGTTTGTGTAGATGATGTGTTGTAATGAGAGAATGTCACAAGCTATTTATATACATTAGCAACATTTTCTTTTTTATTTGTTTAATAAAATCTTATATGTTTTATTATTTGTTGTTATTTATTTTATGTTTCTTTATTTATTTATTTAAATAAATTATTTATTTTTGATTTAATTAATTATTTCCTTATTTTACTTTTTAATTTTATTATTTAATTTAATTCTTTTTTTATCTCATTTAATTATTTAATTATTATTTAATTATTTATTAATTAATCAACACTACCCATGCATAATAGAAATTTTTTTTTTATGTTTGCAAAATATATTTTCAGAAAAGAGTACACGTAATAATACATAGAAAAGAAATACATGTAAAAATATAAAAATACAAAATTTAATTTATGTTGTCTAAAGTCTCATTCTGACACACTTTGTTGTGATATACCTAATACTTCGTACTATAACTGATTACGTGTCTTATAACGAGTGGTCCATCATTTAGTTTCGTACGATGAAGATTCTCACCACCATGTTGAGAATGGTGGTAAAAGGTAATGGGGATGTAAGAAAACTTGTACGAAGCAAATAAGACAAATAATTATAACAACTTAAAAGTAAACAACTCATATCACTGTTTTTATAAAGTAAAGTAAACACGATTTTTAGTAAAGCAAAAGTAGAAAAAAAAAATATAGATAAAAATTATTAAGTAAAAGAGAAAAAATATAAATATATATAAAAAAAAATGAGACAAAAAATAAAAGAATTAAATAAAAAAGTAAAAGTAATTAAGGATAAGAGAAAAAAAAAATATAAATAAAAAAAATATAAAAATTTAATTAATAAAATAAAAATAAATTAAACAATATATATGTGGGGGGGGGGGGTGTGTGAGAGAGGGTAATGTAAAATGTGAAGCCTTTACCCATCCGTTGGATAAGGGACACGTGGCGTAATCCTTGCCGTCGTCCCAATTACATCAATTTTTTCATCATATATAAATGGTGCTTAGGTTGAGAATTAGAAAAAAGTTTTTCATTAATTGTTTTACTCATATTTGTCTCCTAATTTTTGGCTAAGTGTTAAGCCTTGTTCCTAGTCCAAGTTAGTGTAATCTTCAATTGGTAATTTGAGAGATTGACACTTTTAGAGATTAGAATTTATTGAGAGATTTGGGGAAATTATTTGTAAAACGGATTCAAGATTCTTGAGTAATCTTGAAAGTGATTAGTGCAGCGAGCTCCTTGTTCCGGAGTTCAACGTGGATGTAGTCGGGATTTTTCCGGCGAACCACGGTAAAAATCTTGCATTCTTGATTGTCGATTGTTTTGTGTGACGAACGAATTTGTGACGAAATTCAACAGGTAATTTTGGTGGGGGACAATTAACATTTATGCTCTCAAGGTGTGTGGTTTTGTAGTAAAAAATTTAGGATTTGATTATCAGGTAATGAGTTCAAATCAAGAGATATATTTTTTTTTATAAAAGCCTGAGACAGTCAAAAATATTATATGTTTCGTTTAAACTCGGATTGAGTGATTTAATAGCATGTTTCTAAAATTTCCCAAAAATAAAAATAAAATCCTTTAATATTTATCTAAAAAGCATTCGATATTCATAGTTTAAATAATAATGGATGGAAAGTGAGAGGCAACCGTAATGCATTAATGCCATTGCATTTTTCTATCTGTCATTGACTGACTTGCTTTGTAGAGAAAAATCACAAGACTCTTATCTTCATTTGTGGAACACAGAAAAATGTTGAAAATTCATAAGCAAATGCTTTAATGGCATGAGAATGACAATTTGGTCACATACTTTAGATATCCTTTTAATATATATTTGTCTAAAAAGCATTTGATATCAATAGTTTATATAATAATATCCGCAGTGATGGACGGTTCAAGATGCTAACACTAATAATAAAAATATTATTAGATATAAATAAGTTACGGATATGAAATTTCAATTATATATACAGATATCTTAAAAATCATAAATATTTTATCCATTATCATTCCTCCTATGCCATCGTAGTCTGTTGATATTTGGATATAAGAATCCAACGAGGGTAGTCGATTGATATTTTCTCAAGATTTTTGATGTTTGGTTGGTGAGAAGATGATGTGTTGTAATGAGAGAATATCACAAGCTATTTATATACATTAGCAATACTTTCCATTCCAATATCTAAGGTGTAGGGTTTGATGAGATTATTTTTCTACCTTAAATTATATTTTAATTTCTTTTCCATAATTTATAAACTAATTTTTACTCTCAGTCTAATACTATCTACCAAACTCAGTTTAAAAATTACACAAGATTCTCTGTGTAATATTTACGAGTGCTGAATTTATTCATTTTGCCAACAAAATATTGCAGCATGCAAATAATTACTACTTCCATACATAGTTCAAACTTCTGATCATAGATAAACCAAATACATGATGGTTAAGTGATAACAAGACAAGAAATTTATAATATTTCACATCATTAGCGAAGAAGATCCTGGAGTAGATCGATTTTGTGTCCAAAACTGATAATATCTGGTTGGTGAGTCTCTATTGCTACAGAATTGGACATGGAGGGACTGGTATATCCATAATTCCTTCCAGCATCAAGATAACACTTTTCATGGAAGGGCGAAGACTGGGATCATCTTGAACACACAACAATCCAACTTTCACCATCCTTTCCAGTGTTCTCATGTCTACTTCTTCATCTCCAACAAGCTTGTTTAGCTCCCCAGGGCCAGAAACAAAACAATTATAAACCCAAGTAGAAAGAAGAACTTCATCTGCAGTTGCAACTTCAACTTCAAAATTACTTCTGCAACATACAATCTCCATTAACACAACTCCAAAACTGTAAACATCTGATTTCACAGTTATTAGACCACTGTTCTGCCATTCAGGTGCCATATAACCTCTACTCCCTTTGACCCCAGCAACTATTCCAGTTTGATTTGGCATTAGAAACTTTGCCAATCCGAAATCAGAGATCTTAGCTGTCCAAGAATCATTTATAAGTATGTTTCGAAGCTTAATGTCACAGTGAATTATTTGAACCTCACATTCTTCATGAAGATAAAGTATCCCTCTGGCCACGTCTAGCGCGATTCTCATCCTCTGTCTCCAAGGAGGGCGGGTTTCGCCATTGAATAAGAGATTTTGAAGTGAACCTTTGCTCATAAATTCATACACAAGAAGCTTCTTTGAGCTCTGCATGCAAAAGCCTAGTAACTGAACCAAGTTTTTATGATGGGTTTGGCGGACTGCAGCCATTTCTGCTTGGAACTTTCTTTCTCCTTCTTCCACAGGATTTTCTAATCGCTTTACTGCAACCATCTTGTTACCTTCACACAGTGCTCCTTTGTAAACTGCCCCAAAACAACCTCTCCCCAACTCTTCTTGAAACCTGTTTGTGGCTTGCTCGATCTCAGAATACGAAAATGATTGCAGGGTGAACTCTTGCTTCAGGCCTAAATTTGAATCTGTACGAAGCTTTCGGTATCTATTAACTCGAAGCTTGTAGACAAGGATGCTAGAAATGGCAATGAGGGAACAAAGGAAAGTAATAGAACTCAAACAAGCTGCAAGAACTGTAATAAGCTTCCTCTTGTTATCATCAACAACTCTTTCATTTGGGGGAATTGGCGGAATCCTGAGATTGGATTTGCCAGAACTCCACTTAATGAAGACTGTACCTGACTCATTTTTATCTCTCACACCGTACAGAAGTGGAAGTGTCAGTTTCCTGCAAGTTGTGTCCGAATAAAAAGCAGCAACACAATAGCAGTCATACAGGCAGGACTTGCTACAATTCTCAGACGTAGACGTGTTCGGGATAAACTCTGCATAAGGATAGCTTCCCAACCTTGTGTTCTCCAAATTTACAATCTTGTAAAACTCTGACGGATCCTTCCTTTTACAACCTTCTCCATCGGTGAAGTTCTTGTAACAGCCCAGAAACTTTGAATCAGGGTTGATGAAATCGAACCCAGGAAAGCAATAACAATCGGCTTTGCTGCTACTGTTTGGAGAGTTAGAGCAGAAGCTATTGACACCACAGAAACCTTTCACCTCGCATTGGTTCTGCAATGCAGACCACTCGATGATCACATAAGAATCATCAGTACTGGTGTCAAAATGATGTGAATACAGCCTCAGAATCCCGTCAGAATCAAGTGTTGCACGGTAAATTACACTTTGATTCATATTCTTTTCAGAATAAGAGCTATTGGATTTGGCTATAACTTGCAAAGTCTCGTTACCACTGATTAGCTGTAAAACGCCTCCAGGGCTGAGATTCAGTCCTGTAAGCAATTCGAAAGTCATACTAGCCCAGTAAGCATCCGTACCCTCGTCTGCAGTGTTTGTAGGATATAGAACAAGATTTTTATCAGTTTGCATCTTCAGCCGATACCGTCCAGTGGTGCTGTTGGTTTCAGTTACACTGGAATATAATTCTTTCCCAACAGTTAAATTCTGTCCTCCCAATATCGTATCGGTTGGAAAGTCGAAACTCGACCAAATGATACCAGAGAGGTTGTTGTAGAGCACAAAATTACCTGAATCAGTCATGGAAGCCGAAGAAGCAGGCTCCCGGTTATCAGCAATTTGTTTATCGTTGTTTTCTCCAGTTCTCAGAATGAGATAACCATCCATGGTTAATGTCAACGTAGCATTTGTTGACAGAGGATGATCATCTCGATTTGCAGTCCAAATGACTGTGGTATTTGAAGAGGTGACTAGCCAGATTCCGACTGCAAAGCCAGTATCTTGTTTGTAGAAACCAAAATGAAATCTGCCAGAAGATGCCTGCCATGAAGAACTCGGTTGCTTAGAAGGCGACAGAGTAGAGCCTGGGCTAATTAAGTTCAATTGCTGGTCTTGTTTTTGAGCAGCAACAATTTCAAAAATGGTGAAGAGTAATATTAGAACAGTATGTGCAGAAGCCATGAGATGAGGGGAAATGAGGCAATGAACTCTGATTGCTAAGCTGTTTCTTCAGTTCTCAAGTTTTCTATATTATTGAATATATTGCTTTCAAATCAATAATGAATTTCCATTGCTTTTACCATTAGATAGGAAAATAATGCATTGACTGACGAGAAAAATATGCAGACCGACTTCCTGCATGTCTAAGAAATTTAATCCATGATTAATGGCTGATCCGGAGCTATTTGATTTGGTCAAAGATCACAAATTTAATTTTATGTCTAAAATCGTCCTTTCGATTAGGTGGAATCTATAATGAATTTTCCTTATTTCTATCATTAGATAGGAAAATAATACATCGACCGACTTACTTAAACATCAGGGAGAAAATGATGCATCGACTGATTTGCTTAAATTTCGGGAAAAATAATGCATTGACTGACTTGTATCAGGGGCATAAATATTGCATTGACCTTTTTTTTTTATTTTGATAACCGAGGTGTTCGGCCCGTTTATGCACACCTTGACTCCTCAGGATCTGTGTCTCATGTCCTTAGAAGTTTCCCAACACAGATCAGGATAAGTCACTGACTTTTCAGCCCAGGAGGTATGACCCCAAGGAAATACATCTAGTGGGATTTGAACCATGAACCTGAGAGTGAGCAAACCACTCAAACGTAAAGTATTTACCACCGACAGGCACCGAGACAACTCCTTGGAGTTTATTGCATTCATTGACTTGCTTAAATATTATGGAGAAAAATTATCTGTTGACTGACTTGCTTAAATATCAGCGAAAAATATATGCTGATCGATTTATTGCATGTCTAAGAAATTTAAGCGGCGTTGATTATTACCTTTAATTTTCCACTGAAAATCATCAATCCGATTAGGTCAAATCAATTACGAATTTCTCTTGCTTTTACCATTAGATAGGAAAATAATGTATTGACTGACTTGCATCAGGGACAAAAATGATGCATTGACTCACTTACTTTATGTGTTGTAAGCAGCAATAATTTAATGGGTTAGAACTTAGAAGTAGGCTCGGCTGTGGTTGGATTCCGAATCCGAATCAAATCGAAATCGAAAAAAAAAATCTGATTCGATTCTAAATCAGAATCGAAACGGAAAAAAATCTGATTAATGGAATCAAGAATCGTCAGTTTTGGAACCGAATCAGAATCGTCAATTTTTTAAAATTAATTTTTTTAATTTTGTCTATTATTATTTTTAATTCCTGTCTATTATTATTTTTTATTTTCAAATACTTTCTAAATTTTTCATTATTAGTTTATTTATTACAAAATTAAGCCCAAGCCCTTTTAATTTAATTTTTTTTTTTCCAAATTTAAGACTAATTTAAATCAATTTTTTTTTAATTTTATTAAGTAATTTTACGACTCCAATTCCGATTCAAAATCTTAAAAATACAATTCAAATTCAAAATCGAAAACGAAACCGCAGATTCCGAAACCACAACCAACCTAGTTAGAAGAGCTTTCAATCTCTCTCACCGAAAATTGAGTGTTATATATATATATTATATATATTATATATATATATATATTATATATATATATAATTGTGGGGGTGAAGTTGTCCCAATCCTGCAAAAGACAGCTTAGTCCAAAAGCACTTCTCTGACGTTATTGTATTGTTTTTATAAAAATCCAAATCATTGGGATGTTCTTTCTTCAAAAACCTTCCCCTAATTTACATCACTGCAAAATTATCCTTATTAAGTAATGTACAATATAATTATTCAAGTTAAAAATTATTAGTATTTTAGTGTTAGTTATTATACTATTTATTATATGTGTATATATATTTTCGTTTTCAAAAGATGTGGTTTGTTGGTAAAAAAACTTAAAATTTGGTTATCAGATCGTGAATTTTTAGGACAATCGAAAATTTTAACTGTCTCATTAAAATCCGAGTTGGGTGATTTAGCAGCGACATTTTGAACTTTTCCAAAATAAAAGCACATTATTTGTAGTTTAAAATCAAACTAACTTCTTTATGTAATTATAAATTTGGGTGTGAATGAAATTTGAACATTTTTTTTATAGGAAAGTAGTTAATTATTTTCTTATTTACCTAATATGAAGAAATGTTCTAAAAAATAGCCTAGGTTGCTAAAAATAATTTATTATAATTTTTTTGAATAAAAATTTAAACCGCCTAACCTGTCCGCTTAGAAAACCTAGGCGCTAGACGCTCCCCACCATATGGGCATATGGCTACCGTCTAGCGTTTTTTAGAACCATGGTATGTAATTCAATTAAACAAGTTAACCTGGAAATTGCTAAGCCAAAAATATTACATAAAATGTCTAATATTTACAGTCCACAAGCATAGTATTGAAAATTCTGATAACCAGAAACAGAAAAATGAATAGAAAAACTCATAAGCAGATGGAAGATTAAGAATTAACATCTAATAATAATGGTTGCATGAACCTTCATCCTTGGGACAAACCTCGAAGGGGTGCTTTGTACATAAAATTTATAAACCAACATAAAATATAGTATGAAATCTCAACATAGATCCTATATATTACCTTATGTTTCAGCTCTATAACATGAAAATCATCCCTTAAACCATATGATGTACATAATTTACGAACGATAATATCAACATTACCTTAAAACCCAGTTAAATCTCTTTCGGAAGATTATGTTGTAGAAGCGTAATTCGCTAATGATTGGGACCTAACACCTTGACTAAGCAACAAGTTTTTCATCTCTTTGTAACCCCGGAGTTCTTCTAATGCATCGGCTGTAGTCTTTGATGATGCTACAAGACCGGAAGACGCAACACTCGAAGAAGCAGGATGCTGACCTGAAGGTACCTCCGTGATCTGGCTGGACTCTTGGATGCTGCTTCCCCACATTTCAGGTCTCAAGGCTTCCGATGAATTTACAGAGCTAGACAAGTCTTGACGGAGGGGTGGAGCTTTCTTTAACATGCAGACAAGTGCACCTACAGCAGCATCTTGGGATTTCCTGATTGGAAACAACCCTCCAGGTTCAAGTGGTTCGCTCAAAAGTCCTCTTTGATCAAAGGATTCAGGTCTGCATACAGAATAGGAAATCTTATATAGCAAGAAAACAAATTTCATGTCCTCATATTCCTGATGCTTGATTTTAACAATTTAATTATATAAATCATAGAAATTACAAATCTGAATCACTTTTCCATGCAAGCTAAAAACTATTGAATAGAGGCTTACACACCCAAAACTATCAAGATCCGTCTACAGCGATACAAACAGAAATTAATTAGACTAATTACCTAAACTTGGAGGATTTGAAACTTGCAAATGAAGCACTACCAAGGAAAGTAATCAGCCAGTCCTCGCAAAATGGTCTCTGTTCTCACTCTGTCATTTGGGTGGTTATAAAAACAAACTGAACCCATGACACCACAGTTACTTGGTTTTGTGGCAGCTTCATAACACATATTTCGAAAATCACACTTGATAATAACCAATGTTCTAAAACGCGCTAGGTGCTAGTCGGACGATAGCTCAGCACCTAGGTGCCCCCTAGATAATTCCTCTGTCGGCAAAGAATTCGAAGTTGGGATTTTAGGTCAATGTGGGGATTTCCGATTTTGGGAAAATTTGAGCAAATTGATCATAGGGAAGTAGACGCCGCCTAAGCGGGGCCTAGAAAATTCCTCGGCCGGTAAAGAATTCAAAAATAGGGTTTTAGGTCAATTTGGGGATTTTCAAATTTGGAAAAGCCGATCATAGGGAAATGTTGTTTGAGTGATAGGGAAGGTTTCTGGATGGTTAATTTGATGAAAAACCAACAACAATTGAAGCAATTAGGGGTTTTAAAGAAATTAGGGTTTATGTAAAATTGGAGCTTTTTGAAATTTATAAGATAGAGAACAGATTATATAAAATTAAGGCGCAAAATTAGGGTTAGAATTTTAAAATCTAAATATCTATAATGAAAAGAAACCGCCGCCCATTCTGATGCATGCCTAAACGTAACGATTTGGAGCTAGGCGGAGCGTTTTAGAACACTGATAATAAACATCATGATTTACAATAGCACATCCCAAAATCTAAAATTACTAAACAAGTTTATACTGTCTTTGCTCTCTCCTCTTATCTTCTTGTGTCACCTTTTTCCAAAACCCAGGCCCCACATTCCCACAACCTTGCCCCAACTAGGGGTGGACATTGTTCGGTACGGTTCAATATGATTATAAAAAAATTGTAATTATAATTATTTGGTTTTTTTAAAAAAAGTAACTATAAGATTTTTTTATTAAAAATTTAAATAATTTTTAATTATCAGTTCGGTTCGGTACAATTCGGTTTTTTAATTTTTTAATAATAAAATTAATAAATCTACTGAATCTAACATTTACTTTTTTTATATTGCAACTTTTCTAATCATCATAACTATACCAATAAAAAAAAAATCATAAGATATAATCATCATTTAAATTATTTAAAATGTATGAAAATAGAAAAAATTATAAAAGAAAAAATCATCATTTTAATAATAATCAAAGAAAAAAATTATAAATATTTCATGAAATTAATCATCACTAAACACTAAAAAAATTAAATAATGTAACAAATATAATTATAAAATAATAACATAATATGATTAAATTTTAAAAAAAAAATTCAGTAAATTAAATTATTCAATTTATTTGGTTTGATTTGATTTTTTTAGTTAAAAAAATTATTCTAATTCAGTTCGTTTCGGTTTTTTAATTAAAATATCGAACAATTACTTTTGAAAATAAAATAAAAATGTTACTTTGGTTCGGTTCGGTTTTTCAATTTCAGTTATTTTTTTGTCCACCCCTAGCCCCAACCCATTAGCCAATTAAAACACAAGTTAATCATATGGTGAATAGTTGTAGATCAAAATCCTTGTGGCCTCAAAAGACATGAAAATTCATAGAAAATTGAAAAGATCAACCATAATCAACATCTAAACCGTTAAACACATGGTGAACAATAGTGCAGCTTTATTTCTCAAAGACATGCAAAGTCATAGAAAATTGAAAAGATCAACCATAATCGAAACCAAAACCGTTAAACAAATGGTGAACAAATAGCCAATACGGTTTTATTTCAGGACCTCACTCCTTTAGAGATGCAATAACTCAACAAACAAAAGTTAACAGTGTCATCAAATCAAAGATTTCAAACTAGGAACAGCAAGTGGTTACAGAACAAATAAAATGATCAGTCCTTCACTAACATTTATCACATATCATATTGCAGGTTTAGCAAGCATGCATAAACAACACAGCCAGAATGTCACAAACTACAGTTTGTTCTTCTATCTTATTCCTATATTGTTGATATAAAATTAAACTAGATGACTAGGGGAGAAAAAGGAAAGTGGGAGTTCTCCCATAGAAGCTCCTTGATACTGTGATTTCAAGTATATATTCCTTCAAACTTCAACAAATTTCAGATGTATATGTAAAAGAAGTGTTAACTAGAGGAACATAGTGGGAAGTGGAAACACTCATCGAAACATTGGTGTCATCAAGAAAAATCATACAAAACAAGTAAACTAAAGGTAGAATCAACCAAATGGGTTTTGACATACCTGCTGCCAGGATCTGTCACATCAACATCCTCGACAACAAATGGGCATGGAAACTCATCATCAAAATCATCCTGGAAAGACCTGCTGGGGCTTCTAGAAAATGAGATTT
Organism: Zanthoxylum bungeanum; assembly: GCA_019454045.1. Lineage (NCBI taxonomy): Eukaryota > Viridiplantae > Streptophyta > Magnoliopsida > Sapindales > Rutaceae > Zanthoxylum > Zanthoxylum bungeanum. The sequence goes on from SKCR01029218.1 coordinate 51,575, forward strand.
GCGGTGAGCCATGGGACGACAACTTCACCCCAGAAAACCTTCGAGAGTCATCTTTCCCAAGTAGCAACTACAGCAGAAAACATTTGAATATAAAAAGTTTCTAAAATAAAACAACCACACACCTAAAATAAAAAATCACTTTAATGAGCATTCATAATACCTTGTCAATTGTTGCACCAGTTTGAATTGGACCCATACCTCTATCAATCTTAGATGAACCATATCTTGTAGTTTTAAATGGGGAAGACGGAGACAGAGTCGGCTTGTTTGACAATATTGGGGAATTAGCAAGCCTAGTACCAGGTACACTGAATGGAGCACTCTCAGGTCGTATACAACTCTCCGAAGGATGACTTCCAGGAATGTAGATTGGCGGTGATGGCGATGGGGATGGGGACGGCGTAAAGTTAGGGGAGGGAAAGTACTCATCAAAACTTGTATCCTTCTTATAACAAAGAGATGTTTCAGGTGGATGAGGAGGCAAGCTCATTGGATGGAAACGGTGAGAACTTATGTTGGAAACTGAAGCATGAGGTTCTGAATGGGTGGGCGAAGGTGAGAAAGAAACTGAAGGAGGTGAGGGCTTATAAAGGTCAACACTCCAACTATGCCGTCTTGAAAATGGCAAAGACGATGGCGAGCCATGTGACACAGGAAGAGAGGGGAACCTCTTAAGTGGATCTGCTAATGGGCTGCCAACATAATCGGGTATAAACTGAGGGGACATAGGTGTTGATGGTTCAGAACTTACTTCTGAGATTGATGAACGATACAACACTGAAAGGCAAAGCCTACCACTAGAAGTATCGACAGGGGTGAACACAAATCGCTGGAATTCTGCCTCTTCTTTACGAGTGAAAGGCTCAACAAAAGAAGATACCCTATGACCCAGTCTAAATTTGAAAATTTGTCCAGATGAATTGAGGTCACGGAAAATTTTATATGCAGGTAAAAGCCTAACAGTAGCATACAAAGACCTCAAAAGTAAGATAGATTTCTTATATACATTATGCAAAGTATTACTGCTAGATCTTCTACTCCCAGAACAAGAATCCCTCTTCTTCCTACTGTCATATTGCACTACCCATCTCTCCACAATCTTTTCACTCTTAGCCTCACTCCCAAATTCCTCCTGATCAGAACCCCAACAAAATGGATACCGCTCCTTTGATGACAAATTCCTAACAAGCTCACTATTCGGAGAAAGATTCACCGGGTCCCAATCAAGTGGCCTCTGCACCAAAATCACATCCACCACCATTGGTTCCGAATTACTCTGGCGCCAGAAATCAAGATTCTCTAATGCGGCAGGGCATTCACGAAGGGCTAGATTAAACCATCTATCTCTCGGCCTCACACTCGATGAAGATGAAGTCGATGAAGACGGGGATGATAAAGCTTGTTCACCACTAAAATTACGCGACGACATATAAGGAGACCTCGATTCAAGTATTATATGGAGGCTTTTAGTATAAAATTCAGTAACTATCTGTTCCATTTTCGCTGCTTCCGAATGCATATTATTATGAGATGATGCCATATTGCAAAATTTAACTAAAAAACTCACAAACCCTTTATGAAAAATCGAGATTTGAACCTTTTACAACTCCACTGAAGATCATCCCACTGCAAGCAAAACCACCGAAACTAATAAAAACCAAATAACCAAAACTAACATTAACACCTACGAAGAGCAATTAACACTTCAAATTAGCAGCCATTAACTTAGATGCTGTAGCATATATATATCAATATAGATGCATAAAAATGAAATTTTGAAAACTGGGTTCATGATTTCTTCGTATAAAATTTAGTGGGGTAGTTTCTATTTTTACAGTTAAATTGCAGAAGAAAACGAGAATTTTTTGAGTTCACTTACCTGTCATCAAAGACTCGAAAAAGGATATGATAGCTGCTGAGTTCGAAGAAGAGAGGGAGAGAGAGAAGTTAACGTCGTCGTTTTTGAATTTTGATTGGTTTATTTAATCTCATTTTGCTCGAAGAGAAAGAGAGAGACCTGCTTCTTCATCAAGGAACTTGAGAATGTGGGGGCCATTAGTTTCTGATTAACCGTCTGATTTTGACACGTCAGCACGTTGATCATAAATCACAAATCTAGTGGGGGCGTCGTCGTTGCTCTTTCTGGCCATGGGCCTCTTGTGATTATGGGCTACCAAATTAACAGAACTTTGAAAATGTTGATTAAAAAAATTGAATCCCGATCAAAATTTATGATTTCAAATCATTTGGTTTAGAATTTGACATGATTTTTCATTCCAATTCAAAAATTGATACGGAAATCAAAATATTACTTTAGTCAGGACCCACGAGAAAAGATTAATATATTGAGTCCCTAAGGGGCGTGACTTTGTGGTGTATGGTTCAAAATTTTGGCTTTCAAGTTCTGAGTTCGAATACATGGAGTGCGTTTCTTATAAGAACTTGGATATTCGGGAATTTTAACTGCTCTGTTTAAATCTGGATCGAGTGATTTAGCGGCGGAGTTTCCCCTGTTTAAAAAAGAAAATAAAAAAGATTAGTATATTGAACATATTTAGATTGCAATTGGATTACTTGCAAGGGAAAAAAGACCATGGTCTGATCTTTTTTAAGTTTAAGAAGAAAAGTAGTTAAAACCTCCGACGCGAAGTAGATAAAATCTCCGGTTATCTCAGGTTTTTATAAAAAAAACACACTCGCTGTATTCGAATCCTAATCTTAAAATGGGATCTGAAGTCCTACACCACTAAATCACATTCATTGAGTACTTAAGTATGATACCCATTAAAGAACAACATATATAGATTATACAAATCGACTCTTATTGGTTCACGAGCACAAATGCTGAATTATACGAGTATTGAAAATTTTAAAAATGCTATAATTATGATGAATGAAAATTTTATTTGTTTACAAAGATTACTTCAATCAATCTTTTATTATTATCATTAATTTTTTTTTTTGAAAGGAATTCGATCAATCTTTGAATTGATTGCAAAAAAAAAATGAGACAATAATTAAGGTGATTGTTCTTGGAATTTCAAAGCCATGTAACAAGTAATTCTTACATAGAAATATTAGGGTTGACGTTGCGTCCGTCTAATTATTTTAATCGGTGATTAATTAATTGCTATTAGTGGAGCAATTTGATTTAGTCGGAAATTACCAAATTAGTTTTCGGTTGAAAATTGCATAATTTGGTTGATTAATCATCAATTTTCGATTTTTTAAAATTACT
>SKCR01029219.1:0-55701 GCA_019454045.1 Zanthoxylum bungeanum
ATTGTATCTTGTTTGTTTATTTACAGCTTTTTGTATTTAATTTTTTATTTCATGCAATAATTTTTTTTTATTTTACTTTTCAGTCTTTATTTTACTTTTCAGTATGAGGAGGTAACTCCCCTCTGATGGGGTGAAAAGTAAAATTTTTATTACTAATATTTAGATTAATCTCCCTTAATTATAATATCTAAACTATTTTAAAACCTGACTTAATGGGATACCGCCTTTATAGTCGGTTGAACTTAATTAAATTGATTTTAACCTGACTAAATTGGATACCGCCTTTATGGTCGGTTGGAATTAATCATAAATCTAATTTAATCAGGATACCACCTATATGGTCGATTGGTAATGTCATGTAAAGTTTATATATTATAATAAGGGAGATATCTAAATTAGAAGTAATAAAAGTGGATCCTCTAACCCCCAACATTTTCTTTATTGTTAATTTTATCTTTTTAATTTCCAAGCTTTCCTTATGTCATTTACTTTATTTATGTCTTTAATATTCCTAGATATGTGTGGTAACTAAACCTCTTATCTATGGTTGTGATGAATTCCAATATCACCGGTTTATAAGTGGTTATTTTGTATCTTGGGTAATATAAAGGTTTATTTATTGAGCCTTAGCCTTAATGATTCTTATTAGCTGGAAATTAATAAGATTGCTTTGGTAAACTTAAAATAAACTTGACGAAGGAATTTTAGGTTTCAGCCTTAGACTCAATAGTTCACGATCTCACCTTGGGGCATGGTGATCCTTCGGTAGATTTCCTTCCAGGATAGACATATACCTATCGGGCGGGGGTAGCCACAATTGGAACTTAATCTTAATTAATTCAGGTAATTTGGTTAACATAGACATATGATTAATTGGATTACTTTGGATGTTTGCATCTGACCATCGACATAAGCTTTTGCATAACTTCGTGTTCCAGGTTAATAAACCAATATATTGCACAAACATGAGATAATCACTTCATCTTTAAAAGATATTGGAAGGATTCACAACCCTAGATAGTTTTATAATATTGAATTTTTCTTTAATTTACTTTCGCACTGTTTTATTTACTTGTTTTCAGACAAAAATCACCATCCAAACAACAATCAATCTATTAGATACTCGTAAGCATTTAACGTCATAAATTAATAGCTATGGTATTAAGTCCTCATGGGATCGATAAACTTTATACTACTTGAGCGATACGTGCGCTTGCTTTACGTTTGTGTTTACCACCGATCAAGTTTTTGGCACCGTTGCCGGGGACTTATTTATCTTTCACTATTAATTTTGGGGTTAGATACCATTACCTGTGTCTAATTTGTTTTTACTTATTATTTCTATTTTCTTGTGTTTTAGGTTCTCAGACACTACATGAGAAGAACCAGAAGCTTTGAAATCCGTCCGCTTGACCCAGAAATTGAAAGAACAATCAGACAATTGAGAAGGGAAATGCGAGAAGGTCAAGAAGCACTTATCAACATGGAACCTGAACCTTTAGAAGTTGCACCACCAATTCCCATTTGAGACAGAACTATTATGGTGGTTAACGACTTCATTTCATGTATTGTACTTCCTCTCTTACCAACAAATGCGTGTGACATCAAAACATGCATTCAGATGATACAGCAGTCAGTTTAGTTTGGGGGTAATGAAACTGAAGATCCTAATGCCCACATCAACAACTTCCTGGAAGTTTGCGGCACATTCAATTACAACCGAGCGACAGAAGAAATAATAAGACTATGTGTGTTTCCATATTCTTTGAAAGACAGAGCTAAGGCTTGGCAACATTCACTACCAGCAGGTTCCATCACAACTTGGAACACTCTAGCCACCAAATTCCTTGCAAAGTACTTTCCCCCAGCCAGAACTGCAAAGCTGAGGAATGACATTACATCATTTGTACAACATGACTCAGAATCCCTCTGTGAAGCTTGGGAAAGATACAAGGAGATGCTCAGAAAATGTCCTCACCATGAGATTGCAAAGTGGCTACAAGTCCAAACCTTCTATAATGGACTTTCTGGACTGATGAGAACCACAATAGATGCTGATACTGGAGGAGCTTTAATGGAAAAAGGAGAAGATCAGGCCTGAGACTTAATTGAAGAAATGGCCAACAATAATTCTTTGTGGCCAACAAAAAGGAGCAGGATTCAACGAATAGCAGGGATTTACGAAGTTGGAGCCAACACAACAATGAATGTCAAGCTAGATAAGATAGGCAAATTCTTGGAAACTCTTAGAATGCAAGGAAATATTGGATCCATAAGTTCACCATACGGAGGAGCAAACATGAAGAGACGATGAACTATGTCTGTAATTTCAACAGACAGAGGAATAATCCATATTCCAACAACTACAACCCAGGGTGGATGAATCATCTCAATTTCGCATGGAACAACAATTCAAGGCAAAAGAACAATCCACCATCAGGATTCCAACAGTAAAATTAAAGCCAGAAGTATGAGAAGAAGCAAGAAATAGAAGATTTGCTTGCCCAGATGAAAAAGCAAGAAGCCAAATATGATGTTATGTTTCAAAATCAACCAGCATTAATTCAAAATCAAGCAGCATCAAGTCAGCTATATTTCAAGCTCAATCAGCATTGAATCAAAGCATAACTGCTTCTATAAAGGCACTAGAAAATCAAATTGGTCAACTGGCCAATGCTCAAAGTTACAGACCACAAGGTAACCTTCATAGCAACACAGAACCAAATCCAAGGAACATAGGGAAGGAGCAATGTCATGCCATCACTTTGAAAATCGGTACTAAGATCAACAAAGATGTTGGAATCAAGGCACCCACTAAGGAAGTTTCGAAAGAAAGCAAAACAGAACCATATATGGAGGAAAGAGAAGCAAAAGAAAATGATCGAGAAAGATTTAATCCACCTCTACCTTTTCCACAACGTCTCTAGAAAAATAAACTAGACAAGTAGATTACTCGATTCCTGGAGATCTTTAAAAAGCTGCATATCAACATTCCATTTGCAGAAGCGTTGGAACAAATGCCCAACTATGTCAAATTCATGAAAGATATTCTTTCACAAAAATGAAGATTGGGAGACTACAAGACAGTAGCATTAACAGAAGAATGCATCACCTTTATTCAGAGAAAACTTCCCCCAAAGTTGAAAGATCATGGCAGTTTCACCATTCCTTGCACCATATGAGAACATAACTTCGGTAAGGCTTTATGTGATTTATGTGCTAGTGTTCACTTGATGTCTTTTTCTATTTACAGGAAACTACAGATTGGAGAAGCAAGTTACTGATAGAACGCTCACATTTCCGAGAGGTGTAGTTGAAAATGTGCTGGTCAAAGTCGACAAACTCATTCTCCCAACAGATTTTATTATAATTGACATGGAGAAGACGAAAAACGTGCCCATCATCCTCGGGAGACCATTTTTGGCTACAGGTCGAACCATTATTGATGTACAAAAACGTGAACTAACCATGAGGGTACATGACCAATAAGTAACATTCAATGTTTTCAAAGCCATGTAATTCCCGAATGATAAAAAGAAGGAGGAATGTTTTAGACTTGATGTGAGAGATAGTACCGTCTAGAACTCTGATGAAAAGAAAAGTTCAACTGCCAAACTTAAAACATGTCAACTGCCTGAAGATAAAGCGTTCTGTACACAGAACAAGTTAAATCTTAAACTGCAAGCAACTGAAGAGAAACGGTTCAACCAACTCAACGAATTGAAGGAATTTCACATACAGCCTTTTGAGAATGTCAAACTGTACAAAGAAAATGCCAAGAAAAGACATGATGAGAAGTTAATGCGCATACAACTGGAACCAGGGCAGTGGGTACTGTTAAATAAATCAAGATTGAAACTCTACCCTGGGAAGCTAAAATCAAGGTGGTCCGGACCATTCTTAATCACTCAAGTATTACCAGATAGAATCGTTGAGTTACATGATCCCAACTCTAATGAAACATTCAAATTTAAAAGTAATTTTGTCAAGCACTACTGAGGAGAATCATTTGAGCGACAAAAAGAACATGTCACACTTTCAGATCCAGTCTAACGTTCGGGCAGTCATGTCTAACTGACGACGTTAAACTTAGCGATAGCACATGCAATTTGTGTATATATTCAGATTTGGTGTGTTTTATTTTTGTGTGTTTAATTTTTGTAGGTAAAGTCACATTTCAGGATGGAAGACATTCTCACAAATCTTCACAACTGATTTCATTCTCTCCCTCAAAACTCTCCGATGAAAGTTTATAAAGTTTGCATGGAACGAATGAGATTTCTGATGAGCAAAGGTATTCATAATGACATTCGTTGGATTATTGAAGCACGAGTCCGATTGGCAGGTGAGTCTTCTGAATCTTTTATTTCATATCTGTCTGGTTTAGGAAAAAACACATATGCTAAGAAAAGAAGAGCTAAAAGATTAGGTGTTTGCTATAAATGTACATGCATGACATGTAACACTCGTTGTCATTCTTTAGGAATGGTGTCTGATAACCGTGAAGATAAAATTAAATTCATTAGGGATGGCATGAGTAAGAAGTCTTTGGATGACATATCATTGACTCTTGAGACGCATCCCAATGGATATGTGCATCATGCAATTCACATGTTACATGCATAATTTCGAAAAGAAAGATAACAATTGAGTCTCGGGAATCTGACTTTAAAAGACCCTGTTTGCCAATTTATAAGAAAATTGGATGGGAAGCTTGTTCCTGACGCATATACGTCATTCAAGCCATTATTTCCTGTAAATATTATTATCTCTTTGTATTTATCTAATAATTGTGATTTATTTTGTTATTTTCTTTTATTTTCTCCAACAGGATCCAGACTTTTTAACTTTCACGATTTATTTTATTGGTTAGCTTATAATTATCATTTGGCAGGTACTAGTGCTATTATTACTCACCATTTTTCAGGTTCTATAAATTGAGCTCGTCATTGCACTCTTGAAGACATCTAGAGTTGAGAAATAAATAAAAAAATGGAAGCAACTTCAAAAAGACGAGTTGTAAACACATATGTGTTTTGCGGTACTAGTGTTGGTTCTAAGCCGGAGTTCGTTGAGGCAGCACATGAATTGGGTAGAGTCATAGCTGGAAGGAATATGCACCTAGTATATGGCGGTGGCAACCTTGGACTACTGGGGTACGTTTCAAGGGCTGTACAGGAATGAGGTAGTCAAGTTCTAGGAATCATCCTAAAACGTTTGGCAGAGGCAAATCTTATAGGACCATTAAACGGAGATGAATGCATAATGTCGGGTATGTTTGAATGACTTATTGAGATGATTAACCGTGCTGATGCTTTTATTACCTTTCCATGAGGCTTGGGTACAATGGAGGAAATCTTTACAGTGCTATCTTGGGCGAACTTGAACATACACCATAAACCAATTAGACTGTTTAACGCTGATGGATTTTATGACTTTCTTTGTGTGTTTCTTGATGATGCCCAGATAAATGGGTTCGTGTCAAAACCTGTAAAAGATATCATCTTCACTACCAGAACAGCCCATGATTTAATTGACCAACTGTTAGCTTTTGAACCAAAAATTGACCCTATCATTTCCAAGATAAACTGGTTTGATAATGATATTGGTAAGAAGCGTCGGATAAATCTGGATCTTAACCTTTAATTTTCTTTTTAAATATAGAATTTCAGCTAACCAGGTATTGTCTTCTAAACTCTTCTTCTACTTTTTAGACACTGGGGACAATGTTTCAATTAGATTTGGGGGAAGGGAATAGTTGATTAGTATCTTATTTTTATTTTTTAGTTGTGTTGTTTTTTCTTGGTTTTTAGTCAAAAATTCAAAAAAGAATTAAAAAAAAAAATTAAAAAATTAAAAATTTAAAAATATTTTGTTTTTGTGTTTTTAACTTGACTAATCAGGTGAAATTGGTGTGAGATGGTTGAGTAAGGAATTTCCACTCCTGAGACGTATCTCAATCTATTTCGTAACAAATTAATTTCTGTTTATTTCATTTTGAATTATTTAATTTGTGAATTCTCCATAATACTGACTAGAATGGATCTTCATATGCTCAGTTGACAGATATTATCAACATACATGGTAATATACAGCTATGAGTTGTAAATGAAAAATTTGTAATATTCAGTGCTCTAGTTTAATTGGAGGAAGCATCTAAAAAAAGCAATGGAATAATAAAAATTAAAAAAAAAACATCTGAGAGATCTGATAAAAAAAAAGATATCTGAAATCCGAGTAATTAAGTATGTAAGGTTGTCCTAACACTTATTGCCCTAAAGCTAACTGGCTTGGGAGTCACTGGCCCAAAGCTCGCTACATGGATTGAAGATGTTATAAAAAATAGATATCTGAAATCCGAGTAATTAAGTCTGTAAGGATGTCTTAACACCTAGTGCCCTAAAGCCAACTGGCTTGGGAGTCACTGGCCCAAAGCTCGCTACATGGATTAAAGATGTTGTAAATAAAAAAAAAAAATCCATTGCTAAAAACTGTGTGAATTCTGATATAACTTTAGGACAAAAATATTACTATCTTTTCAACTACACTTATGAATATTGTGGGAACAATGATTTGATTAATACTTTGTTAGTTGTGTATATGAAGAATGGTAAAAATAATCGGAGAATTTACTTATTTGGTAATTTAGAAAGAAATAAAACAGCTATTAACTTGGATAAGAGTTTCACTTGTTTAGTCATTAACTTGTTTATTTTCTGCTTTTGTGCGCATTTGACGTTTGTGGGTATCGTTGCTGTAAGCCCTCACGAGACTACAACTCGTCAACTAGGGACACCTAGGGGTTTAAAGGCTTATTGCATACGCTAAATGCAACTGTGATCCCTACAAAAGTGGCTTAGTTTAATTTTATTTTAAAGTTGTTTATTGTATTTTATTTTGTTTTGCTCGAGGACTAGCAAAATGTTAGGTTTATGGGTGTGATAAGCGGTAAATATATCAATATTTACCGTCCATTTTACTTAATATTTTGTATATTTTCTTGAGTTTTGCGAATATTTTGATGTATTTTGTGCATTTTGTAGATAAATAAGGGTTCAGGACTCACTAGAATAAAATCAGGGCCAAAACAGCGAAAAACAGACAAAAATGGCAAAATTGGAATTCTGCATTACGACGCACAACACTTTGGCGTCGCGACTAAAGTACACCGGAAACGTGTCAACATTAGAGGAACTTGCTATCATACACACTTGCTAACATACGCCGGCCACTTGTCAACATCACAGCAATCTTGCTAACATACGTCAGACACTTGTCATCATCTCATGCTGCCGACACTACACATCATTGCTTACGTCAGTGTCACGATGCGGAAGCCTTCACACGTCACGATACCGAGCCAATAATTCAACAAATAATTCTGCCGACAGCCACGTGTCATCATCCTGTTGAATCAACGGCGTGTCACGAAGCGCAAGGGTTCTGTGTCACGACGCGTGGACCAAAAATTTGTAAATAAATTGAGGCCGAATTAATTTGAAATTTTCATACCTTCTTCTGGGGATTTTTTAAGAATACTAAGAAGATTGTATCTTGTTTGTTTATTTACAGCTTTTTGTATTTAATTTTTTATTTTATGCAATAGTTCTTTCTTTATTTTACTTTTCAGTCTTTATTTTACTTTTCAATATGAGGAGGTAACTCCCTTTGATAAAGTGAAAGGTAAAGTTTTTATTACTAATATTTAGATTAATCTCCCTTAATTATAATATATAAACTATTTTAAAACTTGACTTAATGGAATACCGCTTTTATGGTAAGTTGGACTTAATTAAATTGATTTTAACCTGACTAAATTGTATACCGCCTTTATGGTCGGTTGAAATTAATAATAAATCTAACTTAATCAGGATACCGCCTATATGGTCGGTTTGTAATGTCATGTAAAATTTATATATTATAATAAGGAAGATATCTAAATTAGAAGTAATAAAAGTGGATCCTCTAACCCTAATATTTTCTTTATTGTTAATTTTATCTTTTTAATTTCCAAGTTTCCTTATGTCATTTACTTTATTTATGTCTTTAATATTCCTAGATATGTGTGGTAACTAAAACCCTTATCTAGGGTTGTGATGAATTCCAATATCACCGGTTTATAAGTGGTTATTTTTTGTCTTGGGTAATATAAAGGTATATTTATTGAGCCTTAGTCTTAATGTTTCTTATTAACTGGCTATTAATAAGATTGATTTGTTAAACTTAAAATAAACTTGACGAAGGAATTTTAGGTTTCAGCCTTAGACTCAATAGCTCACAATCTCACCTTGGGGCATGGTGATCCTTAGGTAGATTTCCTTCCAGGATAGACATATACCTGTCGGGCGGAGGTAGCCATAATTGGAACTTAATCTTAATGAATTTCGGTAATTTGGTTATTATAGACATATGATTAATTGGATTACTTTGGGTGTTTGCATCTGACCATCGACAAAGGCTTTTGCATAACTTCGTGTTCCAGGTTAATAAACCGATACATTGCACAAACATGAGATAATCCCTTCATATTTAAAAGATATTTGAAGGATTCACAACACTAGATAGTTTTATAATATTGAATTTTTCTTTAATTTACTTTCGCGCCGTTTTATTTACTTATTTTCAGACAAAAATCACCATCCAAACTACAATCAATCCATTAGATACTTGTAAGTATTTAACGTCATAAATTAATAGCTACGGTATTAAGTCCTCGTGGGATCGATATATTTTATACTACTTGAGTGATACGTGCGCTTGCGTTACGTGTGTGTTTACTACCGATCAGCTTCCATATGACTTTAGATGTCCTAGACAAGACAATACCATGAGCATTAATATTCAAGCTTCTATTCCAAGAACGAGATGACAAATAGAACTCTTTTCCACTTAGTGCTCATTCCATCTTCTTCAAATATTTATCTTTATGAGGTCTTGAATGGAAAAGTGAACTATCAGGAAATCTTGCATGATGCTTGACTTGGATTTGTTGTGGCATCCTATCAAGATCATAAGCGGTGTCAATGATGTTAGCTTCCCTATGTTTTGATATATCCCATTGTGTCAAGAGATTTTAAGTAGAATCACACAACTGCTCTTGCCTAACTCATTGTTCCACAACTTCCTCATAGATGCATTCACTGAATGGATTGGTCTCTAAATCAGTTCGAGACTCTATTTGCTTAGGTTTTTGAATAGACATCTCAGTCTCTATATATGGCTCTGCCTTCTCTTCATTATAATATCCTTGCAATTCTCTTGATTCCATGGGTTTTAATTCAATGTCATCTGGCAGTGTCCCTTGAGAAATGTAGTTCTGGTTATTGGCTAGCTGTCCTATTATGGCTTCTAGTGTTTTCAAGGATGTCGTCTAACTTTGTACCAATGCTTATAATCTAGCAATATTCTTTGTGTTTTCATTGTTCTGCTATGTAACAAGCTTGTTCTGATTGGCTATCTGCATAAGCAGGTCCTCTATGGATGCTTTTGGTTCTTGAGGAAATTCATGAGCTTACGGTGGATAAAAATGATATAATGGTTTAGTGGGATATGTGGGACTTTCATTGTTATGCCATATAAAATTCAGATGGGTTTTCCACCCTATATTGTAGTTGAATGTGCAATGATCACTAGGGTGTTTTCCCCCACATATCTCATAACTCATAATTGTGCTATGAAAGACTTGAGCATACACTACGTTACTTCTCTCTGACATCCACTAATAGTCGTTGGCTTAGACTACGGGAATAAAAAAACTAGACTATATCTCACCAATATAGGGTGTAACATAATCTCTTAACGATCTTGATTCTCCCATCGTCTATTGGTATTCCATTATTTCGAGTACTAGAAAGACCAAAAAAACTAAAAAGAAACTAAAAGTAAGAAAAAATATATTAATGGTGTTTAGCTAAGCAAGTAGAGTGTCTGTCCTAATATTAATAAAGAAACTTGATCGTGATTTTACTATCGCACAAAAGCACACGTATCATTCAAGCATTATAGTGACAAGAAGTCAAATATCGTATATATTGGGACTTATTATTTCTCATATTAATACTAAAATTAAACCAACTTAACTAAAACTAAACAAATGAATAGAGATATATTTCTCTAATTTAATTAACTAAAAAGTAACTAAATAACAAAAAACTTTTGGGGAGAATACCTTATATGATAGAAGAATCTAGGGTTGTAACTTCACCTAAGTTTACAAACAATGAGTTCATGTAATTTTCATTCAGTTGGGTTGTTGTTACGAATTATTAACCTAGAACGTTAAGCTATCTACAAGCCTCTTTTGATGATCATATAGATATATTTAGATTAAGTCAATTAACTATATGTCTATGTTAACTAACTTAAATGAAACTCATTAAGATCGGGTTCCAATATTGACTATGCATGTCTTGTAGGTATATGTCTATCCTGCACGAAAATCATTTCAAAGAATTAGATCATTCGTTATTATTCACACGGCTAACCCATAACTATTCTTTGGAGTTTGCCACTACACCACTATTATAACAATGTATTGTGAGTGGTTTATCCATATCTGGAATTACTCATAGATCTCCTAAGAATTTATAGAGCCAAACTATTTCCTTAGCTGCTTCGCAAGCAACTACATACTCAGCCTCCATGGTAGAGTTAGTAATGCAAAATTACTTGATACTCCTCCATATAATTAGTCCACCATCTAGGGTGAATACTGATCCGGATGTTGATTTCCTCAAATCCACATCCGTCTGAAAATCAGAATAAATATATCCTCTGAGGATTATATCCTCACCTGAATATAAAAGCATATAATTTCTCGTTCTCTTAAGATACTTGAGAATATGATTTACAGACACCCAATAATCTAATACTCGGTTAGACTGAATTCTATTGACCACTCTCACCGCATAACAAATGTCAATTCTCATACATAACCTAACATACATGAGACTACCAACTGTAGAGGCATATGTGATATGTCTTATTTTACCAATAGCTTGAGGTGTCTTAAAAGACTGTTCTTTTGACAAGATTAAATTCCATGCCAAAAGGTAAATTACGTTTCTTGGAATTTTATATCTCGAATCGCATAATGATCTTATTGATATACAATACTTGAGACATAACTAATAATCCTCTCTTGCAATCTTGAATAATCTGGATCCCAATAACATAGCTCGTATCTCCCAAATCTTTCATTTGGAATTGGTTAGCTAACTAGTATTGTACGTCAGATAATGCTTTTATATTTTCCCAATAAGTAAATTATCATCGACATATAACATGAGAAAAACAATCTTCTTATCAAAACCTTTTGCTCTTGACCTTAGGCAACAAATTCCTCTGGTTGCACCATGTAGATGTTCTCTTCAAGACTCTCTCTTTTTGGGTATAACTCTTGGCCGCTAGCCTAACTTTAAAGGTCTGAACCTTCTCATCTACTCATCTCTTGATCTCATAGATTTATTTCAACTTATAGGTTTTACTTCATCAGGTTGATATATAAGGTCTCAGACTGAGTTCAGCACATGAACTCCATCTCATGATTCATGGCTTTAAGCCATTCCTCCTTGTCAGAATCATCCATTGCACTATGATAGGTCAATAGTGTTAAGATATATGCCCTTGAGCTTCATGTATTGTAAAACAGAATTGATTATTATAATAATAATAAATACATTATTCATTTATCAAAGTTGTTTGATCTAAATTCCAAATTGTCCAATTGTATTGTTTACCTTGATTACTCCTGTACTTTCAGACTTAGTGTATGTTTGATGCACAAGAGGATTTAAGTATGAGTTAGTAATCTAAAAAGTCCATAGAGAGCAAACAAAGATGGTACTTTGTTTATGGTATATCTATAGTTGCGGTCCATTATATACTTATATGACGACCTTGATCCGTAATCATTAATATAGTGACATGGGAATGAAGGCACCTTGTATGATGAGATCATATAGGACTGGACTTAAATAAATACGAATTTATTTTAATATCCGTTAACCGAAGATATTCATTTTATCTACTAGATGGTTATATATGGATTCAATCTTAATCTTGAGTTTATTACGAACTCTTGCATGTCAGACTATGTCTTTTGATTTACTATGGTGAGCTTGGTGTATCATTTCCGGCCAATAAATATGTATTTTGGGGATATGGTTTGGTGTGTAGCTGTGAATATTTTACATAGATATGGAATTCACTCATTCCTTAATAGAAGTAGAAGAATATCCTTTTTAAGAGTTTATTCAGGACTTGAACAATTTGAGCGCTCAACGTTTCTATTAAGAATATAAAGTTTTAATATTCATAATTATTATGGATTAATTATTCATTATAGAATCATAATTGCGATGGATTAATTATTCATTATAGAATCAATGGTGCTTAGGAGATAAAATATTTTGAGGGGTATAACGGACTTATGACCCATCTCTATTTATCAGATATTCGTGAAGAGCTATATCCATATGTAATGACTATATCGATGGACACCAAAGTTGTTCGACTTATTTTCCATCTACGGTAACGGGCGTTCAACTTCACATTTTTAGTGGAATAACGCAGAGTTAATAATTCGAAATATTTGATTAAAGACTTTAATTAATATTTCGGAATTATTGGAGCTCAGAACCGTAGGTCCATTTGGTCCCCGTGCTCGCTCGATTAACTATAGCAAACCTGATATAATTAGATTTTCTAATAATATGCTCACATTATATTTATATATTATTAATATGATTAATAATATTTTTGTCACAAATAAAAATAATATTAAATTAGTTTAATATTATGTTTTCTAATATTTTTGATTATGAGATAATCAAATAATAATTATGAGATAATTATTACATCATAATTGAGAATGCATAATTATGAGATAATTATGACATCATTATTTGATAATGGTAAATGCATTATCAAGACAAGCCTTAATGGTTTGGAAAATCATCCACCAAGTTTTTGTTAATTAGTTTTAACCTAATTACCTAACTTGTTCCATTAATTCATTGATTTGGTTGACACTCCACTCAAGTGTGTTTTCCATTCAAAAGATGAGTGGATGTTGGTGGAATGACTTTAGTTTATATTCTCTACCATTCCCACTCAAATGATGGGTAATCAAAAGTAAATTCATACTTAGCATTTTGGAAAAAGAAATTCAAGGGAGAGCAAAAACATTCACAAAAGTTGTGAGTAAGGTAGAGAGAAAAATCCATAATTGTTTCTTCAATAGTTGAGAGAAAATTCTTATTTTCAATTGTTCAGATTAGAAAGAAAAACAAGAGTGGACAAGATATTTGATATTCTTCATCTCAATCTTTGTTAAAGCCAAGAGAGTTTGTGACAAATATCATTTTTCTAAATTGTTTAGAATTTTGATAATTCTCTAAAAAAGTTTGGAGAAGATTTTTGTGAGTGAAGCCTAAACTTCGGTTTGTTGGTTTCGAGATATAGCTCATATGATCGGGTGGTTGATTCTACGGTAGAATCTCAAAGGAAATTCATCAAGTGGTTGGTTGAGTTCGACTTCAACAAAGGATAAGGCAAAGAAAATTTTAAAGGTCCATACCAGAGCCGGTGCCCACAATAGCAATTTCTGCTGCACTAAGGAAAAGACATTTCCTACAATTGGTATCAGAGCTAAGGTTAAAAAGTTTTCTTAACCCTTCTCTTTTAAGTTTAAGTTTTAATAATTTATATTAGATATAAATTATTAAAATGCATGTTGTGATGAGTAGGCATAACTAGATTCATAAGATGAATGGTTCGAATGTTCATGTGATCGATGTTTATTTTGATTCATTAGATGAATGTATTGCGTTCATCGTTAATTTTTTCCGGCTCTTATTTTTAGATTTGGGAATGTAAGACCATAAGGTCATATTCTTTCATGTGTTGTAAGTTTATTTCATTTGCAATAAGTTCATTTGTAACCCTTTTTGTAACTTGGAGGAGCCAATGCCGCAAAGGACTTATGACGAAGAAATTCCGCGAAGAACTCAACAACACACCATGAAGCATGATTTGAAGACCAAGGGATGCCTTGGATTTATTATACAAATCAGATTAGTATACAAAAATAAGAGCCCGGTTAACGCAATTTGTAATGTGATGAATTTTTGAAATTCATCCCCTGGAAACAGAGGCGCACCTTCGTGCATCGTGACGTAAGCCATTCCAGTAGCTACTGGTTTGCTTCTACCTCGCGCGCATCATGACGCGATGCAGAGCCGGTACTTTTCCAGTTTCTGGTTTTCTGGGCATTGTGACTCCCATCATTTCACATTGCGACGCCCATGCCTGGGCATATATATGTGTTTTAAATAGTTTATTAACATGTCATATAGCCTAGGGTGCCTACTCTTGCATTTTAACAAGCCATAACATATAGACATGCATGATATTCAAGTCAAAAAATATGATTTTATGTAAATTTAAAAGTTAAATAAGAATATAAGATGCATGTAAACTGATTAATAAGATTAATTTATTTAAGGGTTTAAAAATTGCGAATTCAAGTTTAAATACAAATGGACCTTATGAGTACATTATTTTCCTTGGTATATCGGATGGAAACCTGGACGTAATAGCCGATTCTGAATGAACGGTAATATGGTCTGCACTCGTGATACAATACCACGTACCTTTGGAATAAATAATGTTCTTTTATCAATTAAATGGTTTAATGAAATTTGGTCCGTTCGTTGAATTCTAAATTTTAAAACCTATAAGTGGACTAATATTTTAAAAGTTAAAATGGATTAGATCACTTAAGCAAACTTGATTAAATTAGTTTAATTAAGTTAATTCATTAGTAGAGACTAATCAGGATTAGTGAATAAAATTTAAGAGTTAAAATTGGTTAGATCACTAATAATCCACTAGTATTAATAAAGATATGTTTTTAGCTGAGCATAATCTTAATACATTAGAAACTAGTGAGATAGAAACCTTACACTTCAAAATAGTGAGTGGAAGAGGGGTATATATACAATATATCCCGCGATCTCCATTTTTATCCAAAAATGTGAGATTCAATTGGCGCCTCGAGGCAGCTTTGTTCCCGTCCCCTACGGATGGTGTCCTTATTGGGTCAATATCATGTTTGGATCCCGAGAGGATAGAGATTCTAGATCTATTTGGTGATTTGACCTACCCTACGACAGCACTTCACTAGTTAAGTCCAAGGGTTTCGAAATAATTAGTCTCACTCACAAAGGAATGATTAAGTTGTTAATCAAAGCTTCCTTGATCAAAATGATGATAATTGATTAATATAGGAATAAGAGTTATTTCACATATATTAATTAATAGAGAATGTCTCAATCTATCATGCGAATACTTGACCAACCATACGGCGACACTTATTTGTGAGATGATAGATAACAGTGGCATATTAATTCTTTTAGGTTTCTAATTCATTATACATTGATCATGCTTCATGTTTAATTTTATGTCTAAATATTTGACAATTCAAATATGCGATGAATGAATGATTGAATGTGCATTTATTATTTTTCAGCCATGGCATCAGCAATTATCTCAATTCTCAAACAACAAGAAAAATTAACCGGAGATAATTATATTAAATAGAAAAGTGACATGAATGCTATCTTGGTCTGCGAAGACCTTAAGTTCGTCCTAATGGAGGAATGTCCTCCTGAGCCAGTACCTAATGTGGGCAAAGATTAACGTAATGCCTAGAATAATTAGATTAAAGCTGATGAAAAAGCCCATAACTATTTGATAGCATCCATGTCTGAGGTTCTTGCTGCACAGCATGAGCCTATAGCGACAACATCATTGATTTGGGCAACCTTCAGACCGGAAACAACATGAGGCAATAATCTCTGTATTGACCGCTATAATGAAGGAATGCACATCAGTCCGAGACAATGTGTAAAGGATGATGTCTCATTTAATATGGCTGAAACCCATGGTGCACGTATCAATGTGAAAAGCCAGGTGACAATGATCATGGAAACCCTTCCGAAGAGTTTCCTACAGTTTAAATGTAATTGTTCTATGAATAAATTAACTTTTACGTTGACTGAGCTGCTAAATGAACTCACCAATTATGAGTCCGTTATGAATGGTCCTCATAAGTATAATGTCGAGGCAAATGTTGCTGAATCTTCCAAACCATCAAAGAATAAGAAGAAAGGCAATTGGAAGGCAAAAGCAAAACCAATGAAAAAGAATAAGAACAAAGGCTCTAAAGGAACCAATGGCAAAGGAAAATGTTTCCATTGTGAACAACAATGGCATTGGAAAAGGAATTGTCTGAAATACCTTCCTGAGCTTAAATAGAAGAAAAACTCAGGTAAATACGATTTACTTGTTATTGAGTCTATTTTAGTGGAGGATGATAAATCTGTTTGGAGTGTTGATTCTGGTACCACTAACCATGTTTATTTTTCTTTGCAGCTACTTGACTTATGGAAGGACCTTGCTGAAGGTAGCTTCACTATGAAAGTTGGGACAGAGGATGCTGTTTCAGCCAGAACAGTGGGGGTTTCCAAATTAAACTTTAATAATATTTATTTGTGTTTAAATGATGTGTTTTATATTCATGGTTTTCGCAGAAATTTGATTTCTGTAGCAAAATTTATGGAACATGGTTTTTCTATTTTATTTGATAATAAACCAATTATTATTAATAGAAATGGATTAAAAATATGCACATGAAACTCTGAGAATAATCTATATGTATTAAGGACGTTAATGCATGAATTACTGCTTAATACTGAAATATTTAAGATTGAAAGATCTAAAACTAAATGGTAAAAGATTTCTCAAGATGATACATATCTTTGGAACCTTAGACTTGGTCACATTAACCTTGACTGGATAGATAGACTAATTAAGAATGGATTTTTAAATCAGTTAAAACCTGGTACTTTACCTGTCTGCGAATCCTGTTTAGAAGTCAAAATATCTAAGAGACCTTTTTACTGGAAAAGGGATAAGAGCCAAAGTACCACTTGAGCTAATACATTCGGACGTTTACGGACTGATGAATGTAAAGGCCCGAGGTGGTTATGAATACTTCATCACTTTCATTGATGATTATTCAAGATATGGGTATGTTTACCTAATGCAGCACAAATCAAATATATTTGAAAAGTTTAAAGAATATCGTGTTGAGGTTGAGAACCAGTTAGGTAAAAGCATCAAAATTCTATGGTCAAATCGTAGAGGTGAATACCTTGATAGAGATTTCAAGGAATTCATTGTTGAGCATGGAATTATTTCACATCTCACAGCACATGGAACACAACAAAAAAGCAGTGTTGCGAAAAGGAAAAATCGGACCTTACTAGACATGATGAGATCAATGTTTAGTTATAGTACTCTACCTAGTTGGTTCTGGGGGTATGCATTGGAAACAACAATGTATATCCTGAATGTAGATCCTTATAAGTCTGTTACTAAGACTCTCTTAGAGTTGTGGATTGGTCGTAAAGCTAGTTGTGATATTTCTGCATATGGGGGTGTCTAGCATATGTGCTAAAGAACAAGACTACTAAGTTGGAACCATGTTCACATGTGTGCCTATTTGTAGGATATCTTATGGAAACTAGTGGTGGATTCTTTTAGAGTCCAGAAGATAATAAAGTAATTATGTCGACAAATGCTACATTTCTTAAGGAGGATTATATGAGAGAGTTCAAACCTAGAAGTAAAGTGTTACTTGAGGAGTTACTTGCTAGTACGACCAGTAAACCATTGTTAAGTGTTGACATAGATATAACACCTTCTACATCTGAGAATCAGATGCAAGTTTATTAGAATACCATACCACCTAGACGTAGTGGGAGGATTGTAAGACAACCTCCACGCTATATAGGAAATGGAGAGGTGCAAGTTGTTGAATCTTGCGATGGTATATATGATCCATTGACCTATCATAGTGCAATGGATGATACTGGTAAAGAGGAATGTCTCAAAGCCATGAACCTTCAAATGAAGTCTATAACTCAGTCTGGGAACTTGTAGACCAACCTGATGGAGTAAAACCAATAGGTTGCAATTGGATCTATAAGAGAAAAAGAGGAATAGATGGGAAAGTACAAACTTTCAAGGCTAGGCTAGTGGCAAAGGGTTATACCCAAAAGGAGGGAGTTGACTATGAATAGACTTTCTCGCCAGTAGCCATGCTTAAATCCATCATGATTCTTCTTTACATTGCTGCATATTATGACTATGAGATTTGGCAAATGGACGTCAAGACTGCATTCTTGAATAACATTTTTTATGAGAGTATCTATATGGTACAATCAGAGGGGTTCATAACCCAAGGTTAAGAGCAAAAAGTTTACAAGTTGCAAAGGTCCATTTATGCGCTCAAGCAAGCATCTAGATCTTGGAACATAAGGTTTGCTACTATGATCCAATCTTATAACTTTGAACAGAACATTGATGAGCCTTGTGTCTACAAGTGCATCATTGATGGTAAGATGGTTTTCCTAGTGTTATACGTCGATGATAATTTATTGGGAATGATGTAAAAATATTATCGGACCTGAAAATCTGGCGAGCTAACCAATTCCAAATGAAAGATTTGGGAGAGGAAAGTTATGTACTTGGGATCTAGATCATTCGGGATCGCAAGAAATGAATGTTAGTAATGTCTCAAGCAACCTATATCGATAAGATTCTTATGTGATTTGGCATGCAGAATTCCAAGAAAGGTAATTTACCTTTCAGGCATGGAATTCATTTGTCTAAGGAACAATCTCCTATGACACGTCAAGCAGTTGAGGAGATGAGACATATACCTTATGCTTCAGCAGTTGGAAGTCTTATGTATGCTATGTTATGCAAGAGTCCAGACATCTGTTTTTCAGTGGGAGTAGTTAGTAGGTTTCAATCCAACCCAAGATTAGATCATTGGGTGGTGGTGAAATATATTCTCAAGTATCTTAGGAGAACGAGAAATTATATGGTTGTATATTCTAGTCAGGATATGATCTTGAGAGGATATACTGACTTTGATTTTCAGACAGATGTCGATTCTAGGAAATCAACATCTGGATCAATGTTCACCCTAGGTGGTGGGGCTATTGTATGGAGGAGCATAATGCAATCTTGCATTGCTGACTCCACCATGGAGGCTGAATTTGTAGCGGCTTGTGAAGCAGCTAAGGAATCAGTTTGGCTCCGTAAATTCTTGGCAGATCTGGAAGTTGTTCTAGATATAAATAAACCACTCACGCTTTATTGTGATAATAGTGGTGCAATGGCGAATTCCAAAGAACCAAAAAGCCACAAGAGGGGTAAGCATATTGAGAGGAAATATCACCTCATAAGGAGATAGTACAGAGAGTGATGTCACTGTCACGCAGATTCCATCCGTAGACAACCTAGCTGATCCGTTTACAAAGACCTTATCGGCTAAAGTTCTTAAAGGTCACCTAAAGGGTTTAGAGCTTCATGTATTGTAATACGTAATTGATTATTGTAGTAATAATAAATACATTATTCATTTATCAAAGTTGTTTGATTTAAATCACATATTGTCCAATTATCCTGTTTACCTTGATTACTCTTGTACTTTCAGACTTAGTGTATATTTGATGTACAAGAGGATTTAAGTCTGAAGTTAGTAATCTAAATAATCCATAGAGAGCAAACAAAGAGGGTACATTGTTTGTGGTATATCTATAATTACGGTCCATTCTATACTTGTATGATGACCTTGATCTGGAATCATTCATATAGTGACATGGGAATGAAGTCACCTTATATGATGAGATTATATAGGACTGGACTTAAATAAATACAAATTTCTTTTTATATCCGTTAACCGAAGAAATTCATTTTATCTACTATATGGTCATATATGGATTAGATCTTAATCCTGAGTGTATTACGAACTCTTGTATGTCAGACTATGTCCTTTGATTTACTATGGTGAGGTTGGTGTGGTATTCCCGGCCAATAACTATGTATTTTGGGGATATGGTTTGGTGTGCTGGGAATATTTTACAAAGATATGGAATTCACTCATTCTTAATAGAAGTAGAAGAATATTTTTTTAAGAGTTGATTCGGGACTTAAACAATTTAAGCGCTCAACTTTTCTATTACGAATAGAAAGTTTTAATATTTATAATTGTTATCGATTAATTCTTCATTATAGAATCAATGGTGTTTAAGAGACAAAATATTTAGAGGGGTATAACAGACTTATGACCCGTCTCTATTTATGAGATATTCGTGAAGGGCTATATCCATATGTAATGACTATATCGATGGGCACCGAAGCTGTTCGGCTTATTTTTCATCTACGGTAACATGAGTTCAACTTCGAGTTTTTAGTGGAATAACGCGGAGTTAATAATTCTAAATATATTTGATTAAAATGATTAATTAATATTTCAGAATTATTGGAGCTCGGAACCGTAGGTCCATTTGGTCCCCGTGCTAGCTCGATTAACTATAGCAAACCTAATATAATTAGATTGTCTAATAATATGCTCACATTATATTTATATATTAGTAATATGGTTAATAATATTTCTGTCACAAATGAAAATAATATTAAATTAGTTTAATATTATGTTTTCTAATATTTTTGATTATGAGATAATCAAATAATAATTATGAGATAATTATTACATCATTATTTGATAATGGTAAATACATTATCAAGACAATCCTTAATGGTTTGCTAAATCATCCACCAAGTTTTTGTTAATTAGTTTTGACCTAATTACCTAACTTGTTCCATTAAATCATTGATTTGGTTGACACTCCACTCAAGTGTGTTTGCCATTCAAAGAATGAGTTGATGTTGGTGGAATGGCTTTAGTTTATATTCTCTACCATTCCCACTCAAAGGTTGGGTAATCAAGAGTAAATTCATACTTAGTATTTTGGAGAAAGAAGTTTAAGAGAGAGAAAAAATATTCACAAACATTGTGAGCAAGGTAGAGAGAAAATCCATAATTTTTTCTTTAATAGTTGAGAGAAAATTCTTATTTTCAATTGTTGAAATTAGAAAGAAAAACAAGAGTGAACAAGATATTTGATCTTCTTCATCTCATCTTTCTTAAAACCAAGAGAGTTTGTGACAAATATCATTTTTCTAAATTGTTTAGATTCTTGATAATTCTTTAAAAAGTTTGGAGATAGATTTTTATGAGTGCAGCCCACACATCGGTTTTTTGGTTTTGAGATATAGCTTGGAAGATCAGGTGGTTGAATCTACGGTAGAATCTTAAAGGAAATTTATCAAGTGGTTGGTGGAGTTCAACTTCAACAAATGAGAAGGCAAATAATTTTTAAAGGTCCATACCGGAGCTGGTGCCCACAATAGCAACTTCCATGCGTTAAGGAAAAGACGTTTCCTACAAATAGGTTATCTATACAATCACTAGAGGTGACAACCTGTGTCTCTTTATTCCTGACTTCGGTGATTATGGGATTTGTTCCCGACTTTGATGATTGCATGCTTTATTCCCAAAGTTTCTGAATACCTGTGGGCTTTATTCCTGACTTTGTTGATTGTGGGCTTTGTTCCAAAAATCTAGAGGCAAAAGTCACCCGCAATCACTACATTCAGGCGAGCCTCACCCCCAGTATTCTCTTTTAGATTGGCCTTACCCCATCATTCTTCTTTTGACGGGCATTTCCCCCAATATTCTTCTTTTGGTGGGCCTCACCCTCACTTCTTGATTTTTGATGCTCCGCGTCTTAGGGGTTCTTACTATATGCCTCGTTTCTTGAGAGTTCTTCTTCTTTGTTTGTTCAATTTAGTGGAAAAAAATGTTATGTGTATGTATGCATTCATAAATGTGTGCAAATGATCTCTATTTACAGGCCCATTCTTCGTCTTGAGAGAACTTTAGAGTCTTGGTGCACTTATGCGGAGATACCATCAGACTTCGTCTCACGTTTTTCAAGCTACCCTTCGGGGTTTCTCAAATCATCGCTTTTGCATTCGAAATTTCTTTTATCATGCAATGACACTTCATATGTTTCTCAAATTTTTTCTTTGAATCCATTCTCTTTTCAAAGTACGAGCAGTGTCTAGACTCAAAATTCAATTCCAACTAAAGTTTCACCTTTCGAATGCTTTTCCAAGAGTATGTGTGGATTTACCAAGAATTACGTGTAACCCGGGACAATTTATGTTGGCGCTAAGTATAAATTGGTACTAGCATTTTAATTTATTTTATCTTTTCTTCTGCCTAAGTGATCAACACTTAGTTAATGATCAACAATATTTCTTTTTTTTTTAAAAGAAAGTTTAATTTTTTAAGGTTTATCTTCATCCTTAGAGTTTGACGCAATGGTTCCACATTTGTGATGCGAGCCCCTAGTTACTCAACAATTTCACCAACTCTTACTTTGCATACTCAATATTTGAGTTGTCATTTGACATAAAAATAGTCATAGGATTCACGATACTCTTGGTTACTAAACAATCCCAACAGCGGAGTTCGTTTTATGAGATTCACCCATTTTCTCTCTTGTTCTTTTTTTTTTCCACATTTTTTATTTTTACGTCATCTCCTTAACCTAGTGTCATCTCAGTCTTAAGGGCTATCGTCTCCATTTGCTCTCTAAGTTTATAGTTCTCGTCCTCAATATGTGTTTTGGCCATTATGCTTGTAGCATATTCGGCCATGTCGTTATCTAAAACATTAGTTTTTTAGCCATCTAATTTTCAGGACTCACATGTCTCCTCTCACTAGTTTTCGACCCCTCTGTTCAGGGCACCACATGGATTGCTGCTATGTTAGCAATAATGTTGGCCAAGGTTTATAGTTGTTCTGCTATGTTATTCAATGTCGCCTCTAACTAATCCATGCATGCATTATCACTGCGGGTGCCATCGTTGCTTGCCATTTCTAAGTCTATTACTTGCTTCTTCACGAGTCTACCTTACTCTTTAACCCAATGGGCAGCTACGATGGCTTTATCACAAAGTGTTAGCATAATGCATGTATACATGCGATGCATGAAATGCATGTAATGCATGCTCAATCAGTATATATCCTTCCAACCTTATTTCTCCCTTCTACTTGGTGAGTCCAACATCATCCCCTGGTATGGCTTAACTTATGCACCAACAAGGGCCACATAAGCTCGTCTCTCCTATGCTAAAGGTAAACCTTGGCTAATTTGGTTCCATTCTGGCAATTCATATTTCGTCTAAGGTTTAGACCCTATGCGGAATTAAACAGAATTAATTAAGACATGTCCTAATTATTATATCTATGGATTCACTGTTGGGTTTCTAAAGTGTCCCAAGATCAATTTAAGCAATGAAATAATGTGAATACTCAAAGGAGAAAAACGGAAATAAACTCACATTAAAAGGATTTTGGATGCGTTGATAACGAAAATTTTGCCTTTGAGAAGTCCTCCAAGATCTCCTCTTTGAAGTTGAATCCAAGCTCCAAGCTTTGATGTTGATTCCAAGCTCAGGGGATTAGTTTCCCTATCACCTTATATGATTCCTTGGTGTGCTAGCACTTGGAGATTTTGCAACAAAATCACCTTGTTCATGTAATTCTCGGCCAACGAAGAAAATTGGGAGAGGAAAAATCTTGCTCCAAGCCGTGAATGAGAGAGAGAAGTAATGAAGTTGTGTTGTTGACTTGTTTAATTGATATTCAAAAAATCAAATGATATACCAAACATTTGGTATATGTCATTCAAGCCATCACTTGGAGTGTAAATCAAGTTATCAACCACCCACCTAAATCCATCACCAAAAAGTTAGGCAAAATGACTAGTTGATGTGACTTGTGATGTGACTTGTGGGCCCCACTTGAATTCAAAATCCGAGTGGGCCCTCAAACACTCCCGGGCTCGGTTCGTTAATTTCGAATTAACGAACTTTTGTTGTGACGTAATTAAATCAAATTTAATTAAATAATTATGCCTAGCAAAATTACTATTCACGTCGCTCGCGAATTAATTATAATTAATTCGTTCGCCAGAATTAAAATCTAATTTTAATTCCGTAATGAAATCTAATTTCATTTAATATATCAAATATATTATTTTATCGATTAATTCTAAATTAATTGTTCTCTCTCATCAAATAGTATTTTATCCCAGATAAAATCTCTCCGTAATTAATCCAAGATTAATTATGTTCGAATCATACGTCATCGGTGAATCTTCGGGAAGCGACCCATGAGATCCCTGGATATGTTGGCAGTAAATCCGGGCGTCTGACTATCCGAACACTTGCGTACCTCGTATCACATTTTTACCGATTTACGAGACATGGTTGGCTTCTAGCAAAGCACCGTGCCTACCCAATTCTCCAGAAATATTCTTAAAGGAATATATAATCTATGTCAGGCGTAGTATACGTAGTATTGCATATTACGATCTAGTATCGGATGTCACATGCAAGGCCTGGGGCTGGAATAGTGTCTGCCCCGTACGAAGTATATATCGGATCACAAGCAACTAGTCTCTTTAATCGGATAATCATGACCTTGTCATATTATCCCGATGGTTGAACCAATTAGAGTACCAGTTCTGTATCACTGCGTGATCATCATCTCTATATGACTGAAGTGATACTTCTGTCTTGACATCACACCCAATACACTACGATTCTCAATAAATCCAGAAGAGGCGTACACAGAACCAGTTAAAGTCCTGGATGACCAAAACCAAAGCGTATTGATTGTCGCAAGTACTAGCGATGCAAGTCTCAGGTTAAGACCAAATAAACCTACCCTGATGCAGATTCCCATAGACACATAGTCATACTACCAATGGGATTTTGCGGGGTCTATCCAGAGCGAAGCTGTTTCCGTACAATCGATAAACACAACCTCCTATCACACTTTCATAAGTATCCAATACTTAAATATATGAGAACTATGTCGTTACGCTTCCATAACACGCACAAGTGCAATAGTAGTCTATTCCGCATTATCGATGTCCAGTCTAAATAATACTACGACTAGGGATATTTAATGATTAAACCGTTATGGATTGATATTGTCTCATATCTTATAATCTGGAACTAATCATAAGGACTTTTATCATTTATATATTAAAATAATCAAATTACAAAATGATAAAATGCAATTTCCATTGTCACATAGTTAATTTGTACAAAAACCACAATGTCTTTTACAAATAGTGACGCTATGGGTCATAATTGTCCAACAATCTCCCACTTGGACTATAGTCAGTCAATCAAGCATCTAACACATGAACTATGTACATGTCGCTCAAACTTTTGTTGAGGAATAGCTTTCGTCAGCGGATCTGCAATATTGTCATCTGATGCGACCTTCTCGATCTTCACATCGCCACGATGTATGATCTCACGAATCAGATGGAAATGTCGAAGAACATGCTTGGATCATTGATGAGACTGCAGTTCCATAGCATGTGTTATAGCCCCGTTATTGTCACAATACAATGGAACAAACTCAGCTGCTAATGGAACTACTCCTAATCCAATTAGGAATTTAGGGATACAAACTGCCTCTTTTGCTTCTTCAGCTGCATCAATGTACTCCGCTTCTGTTGTTGAATCGGCAACAGTCTCTTGCTTGGAAGATTTCCAGCTTACTGCTCCGTTATTCAAACAAAATATGTACCCGGATTGTGACTTGCAGTCGTCTTTATCGGTTTGGAAACTTGCATCGGTATACCCAATTACCTCAAGTTCTCCATCTCCATAGATTAAGAAAGCATCCTTAGTTCATCTAAGATACTTAAGGATATTCTTAACCGCCATCCAGTGACCATCACCAGGATCAGCCTGATAGCGACTACACATGCTCAAAGCATACCAGACATCAGGTCGTGTACATATCATGGCATACATGATCGATCCGACTACCGAGGCGAACAGTATCCGACTCATGTTGTCTCTCTCATCTTGAGTTTTAGGACACATGTCCTTAGATAGAGTGACACTAGCAACAGTCCCCTCTTGGACTGATCCATGTTGAATCTCTTCAACAGTTTGTCAATGTACGTGCTCTGGGAGAGTCCAAGCAGCTTTCTAGATCTATCCCGGTAGATCTTTATTCCTAGAATAAAGGCTGCTTCTCCCAGATCCTTCATGGAGAATTTTAACGAAAGCCAAGCTTTCACCCCGACGTTAACATGAGAATGTCATTGCCAATAAGAAATACATCATCAACGTAAAGGACAGTGTATGTCAGTGCGCTCCCACTAACCTT
This sequence comes from Zanthoxylum bungeanum, assembly GCA_019454045.1. Lineage (NCBI taxonomy): Eukaryota > Viridiplantae > Streptophyta > Magnoliopsida > Sapindales > Rutaceae > Zanthoxylum > Zanthoxylum bungeanum. The sequence goes on from SKCR01029219.1 coordinate 26,195, forward strand.
CTTATATACACAAGGATCATCTTCGTTTTGAACTAAATCTTATTCTTTTATGATCTCATCAAAATGTTGGTTCCAAGAACGCGATGCTTGCTTCAATCCATAAATGGATCGATTTAAGTTACAAACCTTGTTTGCAAGTCTTGGTACGACAAAACCGTCAGGCTGTTGCATATAAACATCCTCCAAAGGTTTCCGTTAAGGAAAACGGTTTTGACGTCCATCTGCTATATCTCGTAATCGAAATATGCAGCAATAGCAAGCATTATCTGAATGGATTTAATCATGGCAACGGGTGAAAAAGTTTCGTCGTAATCGACACCATGTCGTTGACGATACCCTTTCGCTACAAGCCTAGCTTTTTACGTTTGTATGTTGCCATCCATGTCAGTCTTCTTCTTGAAGACCCATTTGCAACCAATAGGCTTTACGCCTTCTGGTGCATCAACCAGTGTCCAAACTTGGTTGGTGTACATGGAATCCATTTCGGAATTCATGGCATCTTGCCATAAACCGGAGTCGATACCTTGTATCGCTTCTTCATACGTAGCCGGCTCGTCTTCCTCAATAAGATTAATATCCACATGAGGTGAGATCAGAAATCCATACCTCTTAGGTTGTTTTCTGACTCTCTCTGACCTACGCGGTTCTTGTGTATTCGAAGATTGTGGTACAGTCTCATCTCTGATGGAATGTTCATGTTCCGTTAAGGATTCTGTGCCAGGAACAATATCACTCCAATTTTCAAAGAGTTCTACTTTCCTCCCACTTATCATTGCATTTAGGAATACCTTCTCAAGGAAAACCGCATGTAGAGCAACAAATACTTTGTTCTCTTGTGGGTGATAGAAGTAATATCCTTTGGTTTCCCTAGGATATCCTACAAATATGCATTTATCCGATTTGGGTTCTAGTTTGGTACCTTCCAAACGTTTGATGTATGCCCAGCAACCCCAATCTTCAGGAATGAGAAACCCGGTTTCTTTCCTGTCCATATTTCATACGGAGTCTGTTGAACAGACTTTGACGGAACCTTATTCAAAATAAGTATTGCACTGTTCAATGCATATCCCCAGAAGGAAATAGGTAGCTCTGAGCGACTCATCATAGACCTTACCATGTCTAACAAAGTTCGGTTTCTCCATTCGGACACACCATTTAATTATGGTGTTCTGGGAGGAGTCCACTGTGAAAGAATACCATATTCTTTCAAGTAATCAAGAAACTCATTGCTTAAGTATTCGCCACCACGGTCCGACCGTAATGTCTTAATACTTTTGCCGGTTTTTTTTCTACTTCGTGTCGAAACTCTTTGAATTTCTCAAGGGTTTCCGACTTGTGTCTCATAAGATACACATAACCAAAACGCGATGCATCATCCGTAAAGGTTACGAAGTATTCATATCCACCTTTAGCCTGGCTAGACATTGGCCCACATACGTCACTATGAATGAGGGCTAACAGTTCGGTGGCACGTGCACCATTTCCGCTAAAAGGTGATTTAGGTATCTTGCCTAATAAACATGATTCGCAGACGTCATATGAATTTGGATCAAATCCGTCCAAGTACTCACTCTTCAAAAGTGTGGATATACGTGTCTTGTTTATGTGTCCTAGACGACAATGCCACATGTAAGTTTCATCTTTCTTACTTACTTTAAGCCTTTTATTTGTTACATTATATGTTTGAGATTGATTTATATTCAAAATATAAAGACCATTATTTACATCAGCAGTGCAAATCTCCATATCATTTTTATACATAAAACACCAAGTCTTTCTAAATACAAAAGTATACCCACATTGGGCTAACATAGATACAAAAATAATATTCCTAGTCAACTAGGTACATAATAACAGTCTGAAAGTTTAAGTACATGCCCCGATGGCAGTTCCAAAACAAAAGTGCCAACGGCCAAAATGGCGACTCGTGTCCCATTTCCAACGCGGAGGTTAATCTCTCCTGAGGCCAGTCTCCTGCTAATCTGCAGATCCTGCGCATCAGTACATATATGAGTACCACAACCAGAATCAAAAATCCAATTTTTTAAACTAGCAGTAGACATGTTTATTTCTATAACAAACATACCTAAAGCTGGTGCCTTGCCCGCTTTGATTTCCTTCATGTGTGCCTGTTGGACAGTTATGACCCATAGCATCACTATTTGTACAGATCATGGTGTTGTTGTACAAATTAACTATGTGATAAAGGAGATTGCTCTCTTATCATTTGTGATTAGATCACCAAAATGTATAAATGATATGAGGTCCTTATGATTTGTTCCTGGATTGAGATGATATGAGACAGTATCAATTCACGAAGGATAAATCATTAAATATCCCTAGTCAGAGTATTATCGAGATTGGACATCGATAATGCGTAAAAGACTAGTATTACATTTGTGCGCATTGTGAGGGCATAATGGCATAGTTCTCATATATTGGGTATAGGATACTCATGCAAGTGTGATAGGAGGTTGTGTTTTACCGATGGTACGGGAAACAGCTTCGCTCTGGATAGACCCCCTCGGAATTCCATTGGTAGTATGACTATGTTTCTATGGAAGTCTGAAATACGGGTAGGTGTATTTGGTCTTAACTTGAGACTTGCACCGCTAATACTTGCGACAATCAATATACTTTGGTTTTGGTCGTCCAGGGCTTTAACAGGTTCTGTGTACACCTCTGCTGGGTATATTGAGAATCGTAGTGTGTTGGGTGTGATGTCAAGACGGAAGTATCACTTCAGTCATAGTGGAGATGATGGTCACGTAGGATACGAAACTGGTTCTCTTATGTACTGCAGTCATTGGGATAAAATGACAAGGTCATGTTTATCTGATATAGAGACTAGTTACCAGAGATCCGATATGTGCTTCGTACGGGGCAGACACAATTCCAGCCCCAAGCCTAGCATGTGACATCCGATACTGGATCGAAATACGCAATACTACGTATATTACGCCTCATATAGATCGTATATTCCTATAAGGATATTTCTGGAGAATTGGGTAGGTATAGTGCTTTGCTAGAAGCCAACCTTGTCTTGTAAATCGGTAAAAATGTAGTACTAGGTACCTACGTGTTCGGATAGTCGGACGACCCGATTTACTGCCAACATATCCGGGGATCTCATGGGTCGCTTCCCGAATATTCACCGATGACGTATGACTCACACTTTTTTTAATCTGGGATAAATTAGTAGAGAGATAAAATTAATCTTGGATTAATTACAGAGATATTTTATCTGGGATAAATTATTAATAAAAGAGAGAAAACGATTAATTTGGAATTAATCGATAAAATAATATATTCGATATATTATACGAAATGGATTTCGACGCGGAATTAAAATTAGATTTTAATTCGGGCGAACGAGTTAATTTAGAATTAATTCGTTAGCGACTTGAATAGTGATTTCACTAGGCATAATTATTTAATTACGTCTCAACGGAAAATTCGTTACTTTGGAATTAGCGAACCCGAGCCCGGGATTATTTGCGAGCGCATTCGCATTTCGAATTCGAGTGCGGCACGCAAGTCAAATCAAGCGTCAAATCATTAGTCACATCAAGCGTCAAATCATTAGTCACTTTGAGTGATGTGACAACTTGTCACTTGATTGATTGATTGATGGATTGTTGGAAGTGGTTGGCAAAACATTTTTGGCTTGACTTTTGGTAAATGAATTATTTGATTTTTTGAAAAATCAAAAAGGTGTATTAGATACACAAAATCATTCAACCAAACAACTCTCTCTCTTCTTCTTTCCTTCTCTCCTCTCTCACCCCCATTTGGGCTATTCTTCTTCTGTTTTTCTGGTTGAAAAATCGTGAGTCATGGAAAAGCTTTTGATGAGTTTTGTGGCAAAAATCAAGAGTGGTAGCACACATCGGAGTCTTGCGAAGGTGATAGGGAAACCCACCCGTGGGCTTGGAATACCATTCGAGAAGCTTGGAGCTTCATGGATCACCATTGCCGATTTTGGAGAGTCAAAACAGTGGGCTGTTTTCAGTGCACTGCCGAGCATACTAGGAGGGCAGAAAATGATTTTGTTCTTCACCGTATCACCTCAACCGCTCGAAGTAAGTATTCCACAACTTCCTCGTTGTATTCACATGTATTTTTTATGCTTATTATTCGATCCTTGGGACCATAAAACTCCAACAATGGTATCAGAGCGAATTAAAAGCATGAAACTTGATTTAAGGCTTAAAATTGGGTAAATTGTATTTGAGCATGATTTTATGAAATTGGATGATTGAGTATGCTTAAATGTAGTTTAATTGAAGATTGATTGGATCAATTTCATGAAATTGTGATTGGATCATTTTTTTCCCCTTTTAGTGAGGCATGGCCGAATGTCAATGTGCCTTAATTCTTGGTATTTTTTTGTTTCGTTGATCATTGGATGACTTGAAACGATTGGGAAATGTTGATTTAAAGTCGATTGTGGATTTAATTGGATTGAAACCGAATCGGACACAAATAACCCCAAATTACCGAGAGCATTATAGCATGAAATGGGTTTGATTTTTTGATAAAATGTGTTGGACATGTTTTGTTGTTAAAGAGCATAATTAATTGTGTAAATTGAAGTTTTAGAAATGTTAATTTGGGTGATTAATTATGGCATTGCACTTAGGTTAATTAAATTGTGAAATTGGATTTTGTAATTTAATTAATTGGGCCTATTTTGGAAATTGGGCTTGTAATGTTGTAAATGGGCTTATTGGGCTTGGTTGTACCAAGTTAGGTTTAGGCTAAATTGGTTGGATCCAATTGGGCCCAAAACCGCTTCCATAAAGCCCAATTGCGACTAATGGACCTTAATTATTTAATTGGGCCTAATGGGCCTAAATTGATTTCTAGGCTTATGGGGTTACTCCTTGATTGGGCTTTGGTTATTGGGTTTGACCCGAGTTGACCAAAAGTCCACGCCTAAGAAATTAATTGAAAGCCCATTGGACTTTAATTAAATTAACATTGGATGCTAATCGGGCTTTGAGACCCGTAACGATTAAATTTGGAATATAAGTTGTATAGGTTCGTCAAATAAAGTGTAGTATTTAATTTGTAATTAAATAGTTAATTAGTATTAAATACATATTAAATTGGATTTAATGTTGTAGTTTAATTTAATTCAAGAATTCGTACTTTGAGTACTTATTTGCAAAATGAGTTTGACTCGCGCAAAATCAAATCGTTGTTTGAACATTGGATGGTCATTAATTATCAGATTAATTAATTTGATTAGATTGATTGATAACATGCTTCTGTGAATACATGGTTGCGATGCATGAATAATGTATATCGGATGGATATTAGATGGGTGGGGTAATTTTAGAAATTATTGTAATAAATTTGGAATTTATTAATTGGACCTGCTTGTCCAGCTTATTACCTCCTTATTCTTTGTATTCTTTAGAAGTGTAGTGTAACGGGTAGAAGTAATACTTGTGCTAGCAGGAGAGAGGAAATGGAGAGATTTGATCTAGGATCAATGTGTTAAGTATCCATCCGCATATCATTATTATTTTATTATACACGTTTTATTATGTATTTAGAATTCATGTTTAAGGGTGTATGATGATGAGACCTTAACAAAGATAATAAATTGGTTGCCAATTTGCACACCAAAAACCCTCGCAAAATATTAAGCTTTTTTCCTTCCATTGAGTGATTCTTACTCAAGATCCAAGACTGGCATTGGCTTGTTGGCCAAAGTCAAGGCCTTTGTCCGTCGAGGATGTGTTTGAATCACGAGAGCTTTATTCCATATTGGTGTTTTGTCCAAGTTGTGGTTTGTTGGCCAAAGTCAAGACCACTTCTTGTCCATCGACATTGATTACGAAGCTTTCCATGGTCAATGGGTTCCGCTTAACTGGGATCACTAAGTTTGTTGTGCCAAATCCAAGGCTTAGTTGATTCAGAGGAAAAAGGTTAGGAAATATATTGGATATATTGGCATATATAAGATATATGTTTCTGACTTGGATGTCCCCCTATTGGATCTAGGAATTGGATGGGATCCAATTGATCTTAGAGATCTACCTCGTTAATTATCATACAATTTGTTGGCCAAAGTCAAGATTGTGTGACATTTAACGTGATCCTAGCCTACTAGGAAACACGGTTTCCCGAGTACTCGACAGAGGGTTAGAGGCTCGCCGAAAAATAGTAGGAGGCAAGAATTAAATTTGCAATATTCGTTTCATTACTTGCCATACGCGCTCAATCAAATATCATTCGTCAAATAAATTAAATGTTAGTTGGATTAATATTTAAATCCTTGTTTTAATAAAACAGTTGGAATGTATTCAAACAAATTTAATTATAGTTGATTTTATAATTGGATTATAGTCATCAACATAATTGAATTTAATCTATTAAATTATAGTTGATTATATAGTTGAACTATAATAATCATTATAATAAATAGTACCAAATATCATTGATTAAATAGTTGGACTATTAGAATCAAGATAAAATTGAAAGATTAACATTTAAAACATAATCCTAGGGAAAATGTATTTAAATGATTTAATTTTCAAAATTAGGAATATTTTCAGGATAGTCTTGAAAACTAATAAGTTACTTTATTTGATAAAATAACATATTATGCCTAAAGCCCGGAGTTAAGCAAATAGTAGAGCATGATCTTTGGAAGAATCATGTGATGATAACTTCAGTGCTTAATCCATTATACTTGTAAATAGACTCCTTAATTTCTTTGTCAGAACTAAGGATTAGATCCTTAAAGTATGATAAGAAATTGAAGGATCTTCATAGATCTATTTAGATCTTAGAAGTACTAAATTGCAATAAATAACTCTTGGAGAGTTAATGGCCATTCTCAAGGAGACAAAACCAAAGTTTGCAATAAGGCAAGTAGCGCAAGGCGTACCTTACTTCGATCTTCTAGAAGACCATGGCTTGGCCAAAGGCTTCTGGAATATTGAAAAAGGGCAAAGGCAAGATCATTATAATCTTTTAGAAAGACAAATGACATATCCCAAAATGTCTGCCTAAATTGTGGCAAACGGGATCGCGGAAGCGTGACTGCCATTTGGACAAAGCAGACATGAAGGAATTGAAGATGGCTAGGCTCTAAATTCAAATATGTTTGTCATAAATATGTTCACTACTAGTATTAAAATTGGATTTTAAATACTTAGTGTGGTACATAAATATTTACTGATGTTCAAAATTTGCTATGAGCAGGATACTGACTTCAGTTGAGATTTAGCTGCGAGTCAGAAATGGGACGAAAGTCACTGTTTTAAATGTAGATACCTAAGTCTAGGAACTACCCTTCAGGTGTGTACTTGAATTAGGAAACTGTTATAATGTAACTAGTTTGACTAGAAACATTATCTCTATATCAGGGTTTAACCCATTGCGGGTATACCTTTATATTCTAGAACACTAAAGTGTTTTATTTTATAAATATGATATTGAGATAAACACATTAGATGTGAATAACAGTATTTATATTTTGGAATATAAATAAAATCTCAAACGTATAACATGACAAACAAATAGCTCAAACTGATTTGATCAGAAGAGACTTATAAGTGGCATTATTTTCTGGGACACAATTAAACAAGACTCGTATATCCACACTTTTGAAGAGTGGATACTAGGACAAATTTGATTCCATTCAAATAAAGTCTACGAATCTAATTTATTGGGCAAAGTGCCTAAAACACCTTTACTTGGTAAAAGTGCTAGTGCCACCGATCTGTTAGCCCTCGTTCATAGTGACGTAAGTGGGCCCATGTCTAGCTAGTCTAGAAGTGGATATGAATATTTCGTGACCGTTACGGATGTGGCATCGCGTTATGGTTATGTGTTGGCTCTGAAACACAAATGGATAACTTTTATAGTTTCGACACGAAATAGACAAACAGATCGGCTAAAGTATTAAACCATCACGGTTAGACCATGATGAAAATATTTAAGCAATAAGTTTCTCAATTACTTGAAAGAGTATAGTATTCTTTCAATGAGGACTCCTCCCGGAACACGTCAATTTGACGGTGTGTCTGAACTGAGTAACCGAATTTTGTTGGACATGATAAGGTTGATCATGAGTCGCTCTGAGCTACCATTTCCTTCAACGGATACGCATAAACAGTGCAGAACTTATTTAGAATAAGGTTCCATAAAAATCTGTTTGACAGACTTCATATTAGATTTGAACAGGAAAGAAACCGGGTTTCTCATTCCTGATGATTTGGGATGCTAGGCATATGTTTGGATGATTCCAAACTAAAACCCAAATTCGATAAGTGCCCAATTGTAGGTTATCATAGGGAAACCATACGTATAGTACTTATACATCTCACAAGAGAACAATTTAATTGTTGCTCACCATGCGGTTTTCCTAAGAGGAATACCTATATGCAGTGGTGAGTGGGAGGATAGTAAAACTCGATGAAAATCGGAGTAATATTATTCAAGGCACCGAATCCTAATGGAACAAAAATAGTTCATCAAGGATGAAACTATACCAGTAATCTTTGAATACACAAGAACCGCGTAGATCGGAGAGAGTCAGAAAACAACCTGGGGTATGGGTTTCTGATCTCACCTCGTAAAGATGTCAATCTTTTGAGGGTATACCAACTGACTACGTATAAGGAAGTGATACAAGGTATCGACTCCCTATTATGGCTAAGTGCCATGAAATCCGAAATGGATTCCATGTATACCAACTATGTTTGGATACTAGTTGATGTACCGCAAGGCATTGTGCCTATTGGTACTATATAAGTCTTCAAGGAAGACATACATGGATGGCAACATACCAACGTATAAAGCTAGGCTTTTAGCGGAAAGGTATCGTTATCAACATTGTGTCGATCACAACGAAACCTTTTACCTGTTGCCACGGTAAATCCATTTGGATAATGCTTGCTAATGCTGCATGTTTCATTTATGAAATATGACAGCTAAACGGGAAAATCACTTAACTTAAACGGAAACCTTTTGGAGGATGTTTACAATATCCTGACGGTTTTGTCGTACCAAAACTAGCGAACAAGGTTTGCAGGTTATTTGATCCATTTTTGGATTGAAGCAATCATTGAGTTCTTGGAATTATCATTTTGATATAATCATAATGGTATATGATTTAATTCAAAACGAAATGATTCTTGTGTATATAAGGAGGTTAGTGGGAGCGCACTGACAGTGGTTGTCCTATAAGTAATGACATGTCATTTCTTGGAAATGATATTCCCATAAATACAATCGGTGAAAGCTTGGCTTTCGAAAAATTCTCCTTAGAATTCTTGGGAGAAACAACCTTTATTCTAGAAATAAAGATCTACTGGGATAGATCAAAAGGTTGTTAATACTCTCAGAGAAATCGTACATTGAATAAATGTACGCGACCTGGTGTCTCATACGTTTTGATCATACAGATTCACAAACAGGCCAATCCAAGTGATAGTCACTGGATTGATGTTAAGAACATCCTTTAGTATCTTAGAGATCTAAGGATGCTCTCTTAAAATAGGAGAAGGAAAACTTGAAGTGACTGGGTTCACCATTGCAAGTTTCCTAACCGATAACGACTATAAGTCGCATAACGGTACTATACAGTTTGAATAACGGAACAGTGAGCTGGAAATCTTCCAAGCAAGATACTGTTACCGAATAAACAACAAATGCAGGTTATTGCTGCAGCTGAGGCAGCAATAGAAGCCTTCTGGGTCGATACTAAATCTAATTAGATTAGATATAGTTCTTTTAGCAGCTGAGCTAGGCTACAGCGCAGGCTAAGGAATTAATGGTCGCATCAACGATCCAGATACATACTTCGATTATTCATCTGATTCGTTCGGATCATACATTGTGGCGATGTGATGATCGAATAAATCGCATCAGACGATAATCAAGCAAATCCACTGACGAAAGCCTTTCCTCAGCAATTTGAGCCAACCGTACATAGTTCGGGTGGTAGACACTCGAATGACTGGCTATAGGCCAAGTGGGACAGTTATGACCCATAGCGTCACTATTTTTACAGATCATGGTGTTGTTGTACAAATTAACTATGTGACAAAGGAGATTGATCTCTTATCATTTGTGTTAGTGTTCCTAGAACATGCCAAGGATCTAATAAGCATGAAAACATGTTCATAAATTCAATACAAGTTGCGGAATTACTTACATTGAGCGGATTTGAGCCTTTTAATATTTGAGAAGAAGATCTCCAAGATCCAAGCTTTGAGTGATTCCAACTCTTGAAGTAGTTTCCCTATCACCTTTGTTGATTTCTCCAAGTGCTAGCTAACTTGATTTTGCCACAAAATCAAAGAGAAGATGAATGAAGCTCACGCCCAAATGGAGGCTTCTAGGGTTTCATAATGTTCTAAGTGTTGTGTTACCCATGTGTGAAGAGAGAGAGCTAGGGTTTTGTTAAAGGGTTTTTACCCTTTTCACCAAAACCATGTAGTTGGGGTAATTTGGTTTCACCTAAACCAAGTAGTTGGAAAGTAAGTGGTTTTGGCTTAAATGCCAACCACTTTCCAACCACCACTTCACATGTGTGACATGTGTGAAGTGGGCCCCACAATTTTGAATTCAAAACTCAAAATGTCTCTACGAATATTTGCCGCGGCTCGGTTCCGTTTAATAATCCGATTAAACGAACTTTCATCGCTAAATAATTAAATCTAATTTAATTAAATAACGATGCCTCGCAAATATATTACGAATGTCGTTACGAGAATTAATTCTAAATTAATTCGTTCGTTCGTATAAAAGTCCACTTTAATTTCGTAATGAAATCCAATTCATTTTAATATATCCGATATATTAATTTTAGCTCATACAAATAAATTAAATAGAAAAATCAAATTTAACTATTAAATTTATTTTACCGATTAATTCCAAATTAATCGCGTTCTCTCTTTTCGAACACATTTAATCCCAGATTAAATAATACCTCAATTAATCCCAGATTAATTTTCTCATCTCATCTTAATTAATCCCAGATTAATTCTCTCTCTTAATTAATCCCAGATTAATTCTAATTTAAATCAACTGTCATCGGTGAATCTTTGGGAAGCGACCCAAGATCCCTGGATATGTTGGCAGTAAATACGGTCATCGGATTATCCGAATACGTGCGTACCTCGTACCACGTGCTTACCGATTTACAAGACAAGATGGTGGGCTTCTAGCAAAGCACCGTGCCTACCCAATTCTTCCAGAAATATTCTTACTGGAATATATAATCTATGTCAGGCGTAGTATACGTAGTATTGCGTATTGCGATCCAGTATCGGATTGTCACGTGCTAGGCCTGGGGCTGGAATGTGTCTGCCCCGTACGAAGCACATGTCGGATGTCTGGTAACTAGTCTCTATTATCGGATATACATGACCTAGTCATAATATCCCGATGACTCCAGTACTTAAGAGCACTAGTACCGTATCCTACGTGACATCATCTCCACTATGACTGGAGTGACACTTCCATCTGACATCACACCCAATACTCTAACGATTCTCAATATAACCCATTGGCGTACACAGAACCGGTTAAAGCCCTGGACGACCAAAACTAAAGCATGCTGATTGTCGCAAGTATTAGCGATGGCAAGTCTCAGGTTAAGACCAAATACACCTACCCTGATTTCGGACTTCCATAGACACATAGTCATACTACCAATGGAATTCCGAGGGGTCTATCCAGAGCGAAGCTTTTTTCCGTACCATCGTAAAACACAACCTCCTATTACACTTGCATGAGTATCCTATACCCAAATATATGAGAACTATGCTGTTATGATCTCACATAACACGCACAAGTGTAATACTAGTCTATCCGCATTATCGATGTCCAGTCTCGATAATACTACTACGACTAGGGATATTTAATGATTAATCCTTCGAGGACTGATACTGTCTCATATCATCTCAATCCAGGAACTAATCATAGGGACCTCCTATCATTTATACATCTAGGTGATCTAATCACAAATGATTAGAGTGCAATCTCTTTGTCACATAGTTAATTTGTACAACAACACCATGATCTGTACAAATAGTGACGCTATGGGTCATAATTGTCCAACAATCTCCCACTTGGCCTATAGCCAGTCAGTCGAGTGTTTTTACACACCCGAACTATGTACGGTTCGCTCAAATTGCTGAGGAAAGGCTTTCGTCTGCGGATTTGTATGATTATCGTCTGATGCGATTTATTCGATCATCGCATCGCCACGATGTATGATCCGAACGAATCAGATGAATAGTTGAAGTATATATCTGGATCGTTGATGAGACCATTAATTCTTTAGTCTGTGCTGACGCTAGCTCAGCTGCTAACAGAACTATATCTAATCTAATTAGATTTGATATGGACCCAGATGGCTTCTATTGCTGCCTCAGCCGCAGCAATGACCCGCATTTGTTGTTTATATTCGGTAACAGTATCTTGCTTGGAAGATTTCCAGCTCACTGTTCCGTTATTCAAACTGTATAGTACCGTTTAGCGACTTAAGTCGTTTTATAAGTTAGGAAACTTGCTACAGTGATCCCAGTCACTTCAAGTTTTCCATCTCCATAGTATAAGACATCATCCTTAGTTCTCGAAGATACTAACGGATGTTCTTAATATCAATCCAGTGACTATCACTTGGATTGACCTGTTTGTGACTCCATATGCTCAAAACATATGAGACACCAAGTCACGTACATTTTTCAATGTACGAGTTCTCGGAGAGTGTTAACAACTTTAAATCTATCCCAGTAGATCTTTATTATTTCTAGAATAAAGGTTGTTTCTCCCAATAATTCTACGGAGAATTTTCATGAAAGCCAAGCTTTCAACCGATTGTAATATGGGAATATCATTTCCAAGAAATGACATATCATCATTGTTTAGGACATCATTGTCAGTGCTCCCACTAATCTCCTTATACACAAGAATCATATTTGTTTTGAATCAAATCATACCCATTATGATTACATCAAAACAATAGTTCCAAGAACCCAATGCTTACTTCAATCCATACATGGATTGAATAACCTGCAAACCTTGTTTGCTAGTTTTGATATGACAAAATCGTCAGGATGTTGTAAACATCCTCCAAAGAGGTTTCCGTTTAAGGAAAGCGATTTTGACGTTCAGCTCCCATATTTCACGAATGAAACATGTAGCATCAGCAAGCATTATCCAAATGGATTTTAACGTGGCAACATATAAAGATTTCGTTGTAATCAACACAATGTTGATAACGATACCTTTTTCGCTACAAGCCTAGCATAGTACGTTGGTATGTTGCCTTCCATGTATGTCTTCCTTGAAGACTTATATAGTACCAATAGGTACAATGCCTTGTGGTACAACAACTAGTGTCCAAACGTAGTTGTTTATATATGGAATCCATTTTGGACTCATGGCACTTTGCCATGATAGGGAGTCGATACCTTGTATCACTTCCTTATACGTAGTCAGTTCGTATTTCTCAATAAGATTGACATCTTTATGAAGTGAGATCAGAAACCCATACCCCAGGTGTTTTTCTGACTCTCTCTCCGACCTACGCGTTCTTGTGTATTCGAAGATTACTGGTACAGTTTCATCCTTGATGAACTGTTTGTGTTCCATTAAGGACTAGGTGCCTTGAACAGTATTACTCCGATTTTCATCGAGTTTTACTATCCTCCCACTTACCACTGCATACCGGTATTCCTCTTAGGAAAACCGCATGGTGAGCAACAATTACATTGTTCTCTAGTGAGTTTATAAGTATATACTTTGGTTTCCTAGGATAACCAATTATATTAGGCACTTATCCAATTTGGGTTAGTTTGGTATCATCCAAACGTATGCCTAGCATTCCCAAATCATCAGGAGTGAGAAAACCCAGTTTCTTTCCTGTTTATATCTAATATGAAATCTGTCAAACAGATGTTTATGGAACCTTATTCAAAATAAGTATTGCACTATTAATGCTTATCCCTTTGAAGGAAAATGGTAGCTCAGAGCGACTCATGATTAACCTTATCATGTCCAACAAAATTCGGTTTCTCTCCGTTCGGACACACCGTCAATTGACGTGTTCCAGGAGGAGTCCTCATTGAAAGAATACTATACTCTTTCAAGTATATGAGAAACTTATTGCTTAAGTATTTTCATCATGGTCAAACCGTGATGTTTTAATACTTTAGCCGATCTATTTGTCTACTTCGTGTCGAAACTCTAAAAGTTTCCGATTCGTGCTTCATAAGAAACACATAACCATAACGAGATGCACATCTGCAAAGGTCACGAAACATTTATTTCCATATTTAGCCTAGCTAGATATGGGCCCACTTACGTCACTATGAACGAGGGCTAATAGATCGTGGCATTTATACTTCTACCAAGTAAAGGTGTTTTAGGCACTTTGCCTAATAAACTAGATTCGTAGACTTTATTGAATGGAATCAAATCTGTCCTAGTATCCACTCTTCAAAAGTGTGGATATACGAGTCTTGTTTAATATGTCCCAGACAACACTGCCACAAATAAGTCTTATCTGATCAAATCAGTTTTAGAGCTACTTGTTTGTCATGTTATATGTTTGAGATTTATTTATATTCAAAATATAAATATTGTTGTTCACATCTAATGTGTTTATCTCAATATCATCCCTTTAAAATAAAACACTTTAGTGTTCTAGAATATAAAGGTATACTCGCAACGAGTTATACACGATATAGAGATATTATTTCTAGTCAAACTAGTTATATTTTAAACAGTTTCCTAATTTAAGTACATACCCGAAGGTAGTTCCTAAACTTAGGTATCTACGGTTGAAACAGCGACGATCGTCCCGTTTCCGATTCGTAGATTAATCTCAAATGATGTCAGTATCCTGTTCAAAACAGATTCTGAACATCAATACATATATTTTATGTACCACACTAAGTATTCAAAATCAAATTTTAATACTAGTAGTGAACATAATGTTTTGACAAACATATTTGAAGTCAGAGCCTTGCTCGTCTTCAATTCCTTCATGTCTGCTTTGTCCATACGGCAGTCACGGTTCAATGACCCCGTTTGCCACAATTTAGGCAGACATCTTGGGATATGTCCTTTATCTTCCTAGAAGATTATAATGATTTTGCCTTTGCCCTTTTCTCATTCCAGAAGTCTTTGGCCAAGCATTGGCCTTCTAGAATATTGAAGTAAGATGCGCCTTGCGCTACTTGCCTTATTGCAAATTTGACTTTTGTCTCCTTGAGAATAGTTTATTACTCTCCAAGAGTTGTTTATTGCAATTTAATACTTCTAAGATCTAAGAATAGATCTATGAAGATCCTTCAATTTCATTATCATACTTTAAGGATCTAATACTTAGTTCTGATTAAGAAATTAAGGAGTCATTAGGACAAGTATAATGAATTAAGCACTAAAGTTATCATCACATGAATCTTCCAAAGATCATGCTCTACATTTGCTTAACTCTGGGCTTAGGCCTAATATGTTATTTTATATCAATAAAGTAACTTATTAGTTTCCAGGATCATCCTGAAATTTTATTCCCAATTTGAAAATTAAAGTCGTTTAAACACATTTTCCCTAGGATAATGTTTTAAACACTAATCTTTCAATTTAATCTTGATTCTAATAGTCCAACTATTTAATCAACGATTTCAGGTACTATAATGATTACTATGGTCCAACCATTTAATCAATTATAATTAAATTGGTTAATTTAATTATGTTGATTACTATAATCCAATTATAAAATCAACCATTAATTGAATATTTGAATTACAGTCCAACTGTTTATTAAAACAACAATTAAATATTAGTCCAACTAATAAATAATATATATTTGACGAATGATATTTGATTGAGCGCGTATGGCAAGTAATTAAACGAATATTGCAAATTTAATTCTCGCCTCCCACTAGTTTTCGGCGAGTCTCTAACCCTCTGTCGAGTACTCGGGAAACCCAGTTTCCTAGTGGGCTAGGATCCCGTTAAATAACACACAACCTTGACTTTGGCCAACAAGCTGTATGATATTTAACTAGGTAGATCTCAAAGATCAATTGGATCCCATCCAATTCCTAGATCCAGTAGGTGGACATCCAAGTCCGAAACATATATTTTATATATGCCAATATATCGAATATATTACCTAACCTTTTTCCTCTAAATCAACTAAGCCTTGGCTTTGGCACAACAAACTTAATGATCCCAGTTAAGCGGAACCCATTGACATGGAAAGCTTCGTAATCAATGTCGATGGACAAGAAGTGATCTTGACTTTGGCCAACAAATCACAACTTGGACAAGACACCGATATGGAACAAAACTCTCATGATTCAAACACATCCGCAATTGACAAAGGTCTTGACTTTGGCCAACAAACCAATGCCAACTTTGGATCTTGAGTAAGAATCACTCAATGGAAGGAAAAAACGCTTAATATATTGTGAGGTTTTTTCGCGTGCAAATTGGCAACCAATTCATTATCTTTGTTAAGGTCTCATCATCATACACCCTTAAACATGCATTCTAAATACATAATAAAGCGCGTATAATTAAATAAATTAATAATGATATGCGGATGGATATCTCACAAATTGTTCCTAGAACAAATCACTCCTCTTTCTTTCTCTCTCCCGCTAGAACTATTCTAACTTCTATCCAATTACAAAATACAATAAAGAAACCTCATTTACATTGAGGGGAATAGGTGAGAAGAGAAATACAATGAGAGAGGAGATAAAAGGCTGGACACGTAGGTCCAATTTAATAAATTCTAAACTTATTACAACAATTTCCAAAACTGCCCTTGCCCTTCTAATATCCATCCGATATACATTATTCATACAACACATTCATGTATTCATACAAATCATGTTATTCAATCAATTAATCCAATTAATTAATCTTTGAATTAATGACCATATAATGTTCATACAACGATTTGATTTGCTTGAGTCAAACTCGTTTAAGAATAAATACTCAAAGTAAGTATTCTTGAATTATATTGAACTACAACTTTAAATCCAATTTATTTGTATTCAATACTAATTCCAATTTAATTCCAATTAAATATATATACACTTACTTTCAAGCCTTAAAGACTTGGATTCCAAATCCAATCTTAATGGGTCTCAAAGGCCCAATAACATCCAATGTCATTTCAATTAAAGTCCAATGGGCTTTTAATTGATTCTTAAGGCATGGGCTTTGGCCATAATGGATCAAACCCAAAATGCCAAGGCCCAATAGGAATCACCCTATTGCCAACAAATCAATTTAGGCCCATTAGGCCCAATTAAATTCTTTAAAGGGCCAAGTGATGTATTTGGACCTTATGGAATTGGTTTTGGGCCCAATTGGATCCAATCCAAAAGTCCAAAACCAAACTTGGTCAAAACAAGCCCATTAAGCCCAAATACACACTTTTAGCCCAATTCTTAATTAAAGGCCTATTAATATAATTTTAATATTCCAAATATCACAATTACTTTAATTAAAGTGTATTAGCCATGATTAATTAATTAAACTCAATATTTCCAAAATACCAATTAACTTAATTAATCATGCTTAATCCATCAATTCATGCTCAACACAAATTAAAGCCAAAACACATCATTTCATGCTCAACATAAATTGAATCCTAAAATCATCATTTCATGCTCAACATGCTCTTTGATTATAACATAAACATTATTGACTTTGATTCTAATCCAATCAAACCAACAATCAACATTTAAACATGCATTTAAACACATCATTTCATGTTACAAAAATCAAAAAACTGCCCAGTTCACTGCCACAGTATTCGGCCACCTTAAAATTTTTTTAATTTTTGATCCAATCAATTTATTTCAAATCTAATCATGCACAACTCTAAGTTAACATAATCTAAGCATGCTCAAAGCATCAATTTGAAATAATCATGCTCAAAACATAAAAGCCCCAAATTTTAGTCTCATGAACCCTAAAATTTTCATGCTTAAAATGGCTCTGAAACCATTGTTAGTGTTCCTAGAACATGCCAAGGATCTAATAAGCATGAAAACATGTTCATAAATTCAATACAAGTTGCGGAATTACTTACATTGAGCGGATTTGAGCCTTTTAATATTTGAGAAGAAGATCTCCAAGATCCAAGCTTTGAGTGATTCCAACTCTTGAAGTAGTTTCCCTATCACCTTTGTTGATTTCTCCAAGTGCTAGCTAACTTGATTTTGCCACAAAATCAAAGAGAAGATGAATGAAGCTCACGCCCAAATGGAGGCTTCTAGGGTTTTTATTATGTTCTAAGTGTTGTGTTACACTTATGTGAAGAGAGAGAGCTAGGGTTTTGTTAAAGGGTTTTTACCCTTTTCACCAAAACCATGTAGTTGGGGTAATTTGGTTTCACCTAAACCAAGTAGTTGGAAAGTAAGTGGTTTTGGCTTAAATGCCAACCACTTTCCAACCACCACTTCACATGTGTGACATGTGTGAAGTGGGCCCCACAATTTTGAATTCAAAACTCAAAATGTCTCTACGAATATTTGCCGCGGCTCGGTTCCGTTTAATCCGATTAAACGAACTTTCATCGCTAAATAATTAAATCTAATTTAATTAAATAACGATGCCTCGCAAATATATTACGAATGTCGTTTACGAATTAATTCTAAATTAATTCGTTCGTTCGTATAAAAGTCCAACTTTAATTTCGTAATGAAATCCAATTCATTTTAATATATCCGATATATTAATTTTAGCTCATACAAATAAATTAAATAGAAAAATCAAATTTAACTATTAAATTTATTTTACCGATTAATTCCAAATTAATCGCGTCTCTCTTTTCGAACACATTTAATCCCAGATTAAATAATACCTCAATTAATCCCAGATTAATTTTCTCCATCTTAATTAATCCCAGATTAATTCTCTCTCTTAATTAATCCCAGATTAATTCTAATTTAAATCAACTGTCATCGGTGAATCTTTGGGAAGCGACCCAAGAGATCCCTGGATATGTTGGCAGTAAATACGGTCATCGATTATCCGAATACGTGCGTACCTCGTACCACGTGCTTAACGATTTACAAGACATGGTTGGCTTCTAGCAAAGCACCGTGCCTACCCAATCTCCAGAAATATTCTTACTGGAATATATAATCTATGTCAGGCGTAGTATACGTAGTATTGCGTATTGCGATCCAGTATCGGATTGTCACGTGCTAGGCCTGGGGCTGGAATGTGTCTGCCCCGTACGAAGCACATGTCGGATGTCTGGTAACTAGTCTCTATTATCGGATATACATGACCTAGTCATAATATCCCGATGACTCAGTACTTAAGAGCACTAGTACCGTATCCTACGTGACATCATCTCCACTATGACTGGAGTGACACTTCCATCTTGACATCACACCCAATACTCTACGATTCTCAATATACCCAGCATTGGCGTACACAGAACCGTTAAAGCCCTGGACGACACAAAACTAAAGCATGCTGATTGTCGCAAGTATTAGCGATGCAAGTCTCAGGTTAAGACCAAATACACCTACCCTGATTTCGGACTTCCATAGACACATAGTCATACTACCAATGGAATTCCGAGGGGTCTATCCAGAGCGAAGCTGTTTTCCGTACCATCGGTAAAACACAACCTCCTATTACACTTGCATGAGTATCCTATACCCAATATATGAGAACTATGCTGTTATGATCTCACATAACACGCACAAGTGTAATACTAGTCTATTCCGCATTATCGATGTCCAGTCTCGATAATACTACGACTAGGGATATTTAATGATTAATCCTTCGAGGACTGATACTGTCTCATATCATCTCAATCCAGGAACTAATCATAGGGACCTCCTATCATTTATACATCTAGGTGATCTAATCACAAATGATTAGAGTGCAATCTCTTTGTCACATAGTTATTTGTACAACAACACCATGATCTGTACAAATAGTGACGCTATGGGTCATAATTGTCCAACAATTTGTGATTAGATCACCAAGATGTATAATGATAGGAGGTCCTTATGATTTGTTCCTGGATTGAGATGATATGAGACAGTATCAATCCATGAAGGATAATCATTAAATATCCCTAGTCAGAGTATTATCGAGATTGGACATCGATAATGCGTAAAAGACTAGTATTACACTTGTGCGCGTTGTGAGGGCATAACGACATAGTTCTCATATATTTGGGTATAGGATACTCAAGCAAATGTGATAGGAGGTTGTGTTTTACCGATGGTACGGAAAACTGCTTCGCTCTGGATAGACCTCATCAGAATTCCATTAGTGTTTTACCGATAGGATGTACTGCAGTCATCGGGATAAAATGACAAGGTCATGTTTATCCGATATAGAGACTAGTTACCAGAGATCTGATATGTGCTTCGTACGAGGCAGACACAATTCTAGCCCCAGGCCTAGCATGTGACATCCGATACTGAATCGAAATACGCAATACTACGTATACTACGCCTGATATAGATCGTATATTCCTATAAGGATATTTCTGGAGAATTAGGTAGGCATGGCGCTTTGCTAGAAGCCAAATTTGTCTTGTAAATCGGTAAAAACGTAGTACTAGGTACCTACGTGTTCGGATAGTCTGACGACCCGATTTACTGCCAACATATCCGGGGATCTCATGGGTCGCTTCCCGAAGATTCACCGATGACGTATGACTCGCACTTTTATTAATCTGGGATTAATTAGTAGAGAGATAAAATTAATCTGGGATTAATTACGGAGATATTTTATCTGGGATAAAATATTAATAAAAGAGAGAAAACGATTAATTTGGAATTAATAGATAAAATAATATATTCGATATATTATACGAAATTGGATTTCGACGCGGAATTAAAATTAGATTTTAATTCGGGCGAACGAGTTAATTTAGAATTAATTCGTTAGCGACGTGAATAGTGATTTCGCTAGGCATAATCATTTAATTACGTCTCAACGGAAAATTTGTTAATTTGGAATTAGCGAACCCGAGCCCGAGATTGTTTACGAGCGCATTCGCATTTCGAATTTGAGTGTAGCACGCAAGTCAAATCAAGCTTCAAATCATTAGTCACATCAAGCGTCAAATCATTAGTCACTTTGAGTGATGTGACAACTTGTCACTTGATTGATGGATTGATGGAAGTGGTTGGCAAAGCATTTATGGCTTGACTTTTGGTAAATGAATTATTTGATTTTTTGAAAAATAAAAAAGGTGTATTAGATACACAAAATTCATTCAACCAAAAACAACTCTCTCACTTCTTTCCTTCTCTCATCTCTCACGCCCATTTGGGATATTCTTCTTCTGTTTTTCTGGTTGAAAACCGTGATTCATGGAGAAGCTTTTGATGATTTTTTGTGGCAAAAATCAAGAGTGTTAACACACATAGGAGTCTTGCGAAGGTGATAGGGAAACCCACCCGTGGGCTTGGAATACCATTCGAGAAGCTTGGAGCTTCATGGATCACCATTGCCGATTTTGGAGAGTCAAAACAGTGGGAACAGTGGGCTATTTTCAGTGCATTGCCGAGCATACTAGGAGGGCAGAAAATGATTTTGTTCTTCACCGCATCACCTCAACCGCTCGATGTAAGTATTCCGAAACTTCCTCGTTGTATTCACATGTATGTTTTATGTTTATTATTCGATCCTTGGGACCGTAGAACTCCAACAGTGCATTGTACTCGCGGAAGTCACGCTTCTAATAACCCTGCTTGCCGCACTACAGACATACATCTTGGGATTTGTCCTTACCCTTCCCAGAAGGTTTTGACGATTTGGCCTTGCCTTTCTTCTTCTTCTTCTTCTTTACACCTCTAGTCACCTTGGGCCAAGCCCTCGAAGTCTGAGATGTTGAAGCGAAGAGCGCCTCGCGCTTCTTGCCCTTCAGGAGCTCTTTTTCTGCTTCGCGCAGTGTGGACATCAACTCTCCAAGAGTTTGGTCTTGGTTCAACATATTGTAGTTCATGATGAACCCACTCCAAGTGTCGGGGAGAGACTGTAAGATCAAATCTACTGAAGTCTCAGCCTCGAAGACAATGCCCATCTGTCCCAGTTGCTCAATGTCAGCAATCATCTGTGACACATGGTTCTCAACAGACGTATCCTCTGACATGCGAACGCGGAAGAGCTTTTTCTGCAACTCATATCTTTGCGATCTAAGATTAGATCGGTGAAGATCATGCAACTTCGCCATCATCTCATAGGGATCCAATCCCTTATTCTGACGACGGAATTACGGAGTCCTAGCAGCAAGCATTAACGATTGAGCAGTCGAGTTGTCATCGCTATGAGTGTTCCAAAGCTCTAGCTCAAGCAACTGATCAGGTCGGGGCTTAGGCCCAAGAGGTCTCTCTATAGTGTAGAGCAACTTCTCGGATCCTAGGACAATCATGAGATTCATGTCCCAATCTTGAAAGTTTGTGACATTAAAGACATTGTCGCCCATGATAATATCTCTAATGCTTAACTTTCATGTCATCTTAATGCAATAGTCAAACTATTCAATTAACGATGTATGGGTACAGTCTAACTGTTACAAGAAAAATAATAAAGTATTAGTCCAACTAATAAATATAATTGACGAAATAATTTGAAAGCGCGTAAAGCTAAGTATTTGAACGAAATTGCAATTCAATACTAGCCTCCCACTATTTTGGCGAGCCTCTACCCCCTGTTGAGTACTCGGGAAACCTAGTTTCCTAGTGGGCTAGGATCCCGTTAAATAACACACAACCTTGACTTTGGCCAACAAGTTGTATGATATTTAACTAGGTAGATCTCTAAGATCAATTGGATCTCATCAAAATCCTAGATCTGGTAGGTGGACCTCCAAGTCTGAAATATATATACAATATATAAGCCAATATATCCAATATATTTTCCTAACCTTTTCCTCTGAATCAACTAAGCCTTGGCTTTGGCACAACAAGATTAATGATTCCAGTTAAGCGGAACCCATTGACTTTGGAAAGCTTCGTAATCGATGTCGATGGACAAGTCTTGACTTTGGCCAACAAATCACAACTTGGACAAGACATACGATATGGAACAAAGCCTTCATGATTCAAACACATCCGCGATGGACAAATGTCTTGACTTTGGCCAACAAACCAGTGCCAATCTTGGATCTTGAGAATGAATCATTCAATAGAAGGAAAACACTTAATATTTTTTGAGGGTTTTTCGCGTAAATTGGCAATCAATTTATTATATTTGATTAGGTCTCATCATACACCCTTAAGCATGCATTCTAAAAGCATAATAAGGCGCGGTAAATAATTTAATAATGATATGCAGATGGATATCTCACAGATTGTTCCTAGAACAAATCACTTCATTTCCTCTCCCCGGCTAGCACTATTCTTACTTCTACCCAATTACATAATACAATTAAAGAAACCTCATTAACATTGAGGGGAATTAGGTGAGAAGAGAATTACAAAGAATTGAGAGATAAAGCTGGACACGCAAGTCCAATTTAATAAATTCTAAATTTACAACAATTTCCAAAATTGCCATTTCCCTTCTAATATCCATCCGATATACATTATTCATACAACACATCCATGTATTCACACAAAACATGTTATTCAATCAATCTAATCCAATTAATTAATCTTTGAATAAAGTGATCATCCAATGTTCAAACAACGATTTGATTTGCGTGAGTCCAACTCGTTTAAGAATAAGTACTCAAAGTACAAATTCTTGAATTATATCGAACTACAATTTAAATCTAATTTAATTTGCATTCAATAATAATTCAATATTTAATTCTAAATTAAATAATTACACTTTTAATGCGCCTTTACGACTTAGATTCTAAATCTAATCTTATGGGTCTCAAAGCCCAATTAACATCCAGTGTTTATTTAATTAAAGTCCAATGGGCTTTCAATTAATTTCTTAAGGCATGGACTTTGGTCAATATGGGTCAAACCCAAATACCAATGCCCAATTAAGGAATCACCATTTTTGCCAAGAAACCAATTTCGGCCCATTAGGCCCAATTAAACATAAAAGGTCCATTTGTTATATTTTGACTCAATGGAATGGTTTAGGCCCAATTTGGATCCAATCCAATTGTCCTAAACCAACTTGGCCCAACCAAGCCCATTAGGCCCAAATACAACATTATAAGCCCAATTCTAAATTAAGCCCATTAATCAAATTCTAAAATTCCAAATTTCATAATTTAATTAATTAAAGTGTATTGCACTAATTAATTATCTAAATTAATATTTCCAAAACATCAATTTAATTGATTAATCATGTATCTTCATCATCAATACATGTCCAACATTATTGAAACAAAAATCATCTCATTCCATGCTATAAAGCTCACGGCATTTGTAGGGATTTTATATTCGATTCCGATTTCAATCTGATTGAATCTCAAATCAATATATCCATGTCTTTAGACTCATCCAATGATCAAAAAAAAATACCATGACTTTGGGGAACATATACATTCGACCAAGGCACAAAAAATGGGGAAAATTAATCCAATTAATTTTTCTTCAAATTGATCATGCATAACTCAAAGTTATCAACATTCAAGCATACTCAAACAAACAATTTGATTAAAACATGATCAAATCAAATTTACCCAAATTTTAGTATATAAACCCTAATCATATTTCATGCTCAAATAAGCTCTCTGATACCATTGTTGGGTTTCTAAAGTGTCCCAAGATCAATTTAAGCATTGAAATAATGTGAATACTCAAAGGAGAAAAGCGGAAATAAACTCACATTGAACGGATTTTTGATGCGTTGATAACGAAAATTTTGCCTTTGAAAAGTCCTCCAAGATCTCCTCTTTGAAGTTGAATCCAAGCTCCAAGCTTTGATGTTGATTCCAAGCTCAAGGGATTAGTTTCCCTATCACCTTATATGATTCCTTGGTGTGCTAGCACTTGGAGATTTTGCAACAAAATCACATTTTTCCTTCTTTGTAATTCTCGGCCAAGGAAGAAAATTGGGAGAGGAAAAATCTTGCTCCAAGCCGTGAATGAGAGAGAGAAGTAATGAAGTTGTGTTGTTGACTTGTTTATTTGATATTCAAAAAATCAAGTGATATACCAAACATTTGGTATATGTCATTCAAGCCATCACTTGGAGTGTAAATCGAGTTATCAACCACCCACATAAATCCATCACCAAAAAGTTAGGCAAAGTGACTAGTTGATGTGACTTGTGGGACCCACTTGAATTCAAAATCCGAATGGGCCCGCAAACACTCCCGGGCTCGTGTTCGTTAATTCCGAATTAACGAACTTTCGTTGCGACGTAATTAAATCAAATTTAATTAAATAATTATGAGAAAAATTACTATTCACGTCGTTCGCCAATTAATTATAAATTAATTCGTTCGCCAGAATTAAAATCTAATTTTAATTCCTTTATGAAATCTAATTTCATTTAATATATCAAATATATATTTTATCGATTAATTCTAAATTAATCGTTCTCTCTCTTAAAATAGTATTTTATCCCAGATAAAATCTCTCCGTAATTAATCCTAGATTAATTATGTTCGAATCATACGTCATCGGTGAATCTTCGGGAAGCGACCTATGAGATCCCTGGATATGTTGGCAGTAAATCCGATCGTCAGACTATCCGAACACGTGCGTCCCTCGTACCACATTTTTACCGATTTACGAGACATGGCTGGCTTCTAGCAAAGCACTGTGCCTACCCAATTCTCCAGAAATATTCTTAAAGGAATATATAATCCATGTTAGGCGTAGTATACGTAGTATTGCGTATTGCGATCTAGTATCGGATGTCACATGCAAGGCCTGGGGCTGGAATAGTGTCTTCCCTGTACGAAGCATATATCGGATCACATGTAACTAGTCTCTTTAATTGGATAATCATGACCTTGTCATATTATCCCGATGGTTGCAACCAATTAGAGTACCAGCTATGTATCCCTGTGTGATCATCATCTCCATATGACTGAAGTGATACTTCCGTCTTGACAACACACCCAATACACTACGATTCTCAATAAACCCAGAAGAGGCATACACAGAACCTGTTAAAGTCCTGGACGACCAAAACCAAAGCGTATTGATTGTCGCAAGTACTAGCGATGCAAGTCTCAGGCTAAGACTAAATACACCTACCCTGATGCGGATTCCCATAGACACATAGTCATACTACCAATGAGATTTTGCGGGGTCTATCCAGAGTGAAGCTGTTTCCATACCATCGGTAAACACAACCTACTATCACACTTGCATAAGTATCCAATACTTAAATATATGAGAACTATGCCGTTACGCTTCCATAACATGCACAAGTGCAATACTAGTTTATTCCGCATTATCGATGTCCAGTCTCGATAATACTACGACTAGGGATATTTAATGATTAAACCGTTATAGATTGATACTGTCTCATATCTTATAATCTGAAACTAATCATAAGGACTTTTATCATTTATATATTAAAG
This sequence comes from Zanthoxylum bungeanum, assembly GCA_019454045.1. Classification (NCBI taxonomy): domain Eukaryota; kingdom Viridiplantae; phylum Streptophyta; class Magnoliopsida; order Sapindales; family Rutaceae; genus Zanthoxylum; species Zanthoxylum bungeanum. The sequence goes on from SKCR01029219.1 coordinate 52,689, forward strand.
TAATCAAATTTAAAAATGATAAAATGCAATCTCCATTGTCACATAGTTAATTTGTACAAAAACCACAATGTCTTTTACAAATAGTGACGCTATGGGTCATAATTGTCCAACATTCACAACATGCACCCTTGAGTCTTTGTAATTATGAAATAAAGCAAATATATCAAAGTAATAACCAATCGACACAATACTTTTATTGAAGAAGTGGAAAACTCGTACGAGTAAGAAAGCATTCCGGGTATCTAGGTTACCAGCCAAAATCTACTATAATGAGAAACGCTTACAGTGATGGTATAAGACTTGTGGCAGCAACTAAGCCAACTCTAATACCTCTAGATTGTAATAACCCGAAGAACTCCATGAGCCCGCACCAAGCGGCCTTCTTCAGAACCTTCGAAGTCTCAGTGGAAATCAACCATGCGAACTTGCAACGTCAGAACTTCGACTACCAATCTTCCTCATTGAGAACTCTGAAGGCTTAGGAAATTAGGTTAGGGTTATATTTATGTGTTGATGGACACTCAAAATTCAATCTCACCAAAAGAAAGAAGACAAGGTAATCAAAAGAGTCTTCAAGGTGAAAATCAAGAAGGTTGAAATCAACGAAGATTTTAGGCTTTGAATAATGTATTTTCAACCCTTGTGAAGGTTGCGGTAAGTTTGTTTATATAGGTAGGGCGAATGAAAGAGTTTTCCTGTGCAAAACAAGCTTAAAAACGTGTCCAAAATAACCTACTTACTCACAGGTGTTCGAACGCCAAAAGAACACGTGTTGAAAACGTATTGTTCCGCAAACTCGTTCAAACGTAGTTTTGAATGCACCTCAAACGAAACATACTGGAAGGTTTCGTTCGAACAGAAAGATGAAAGCACTACGCATAAGAACTTTCTGCCAAGTTTCGTTCGAACCCAAATAAGAACGTGGCACGAACTCCACTCGTTCGAACGCAAACACGAATGAAGCACTGAAGCATATATGATATCTTCACTCACAGTCTGCCAAACACTAGTCCACTTTCTCCGAGATCTTCAAGATTCACTACAACTCAATTGAACTTATTTTGTTACGGATATTGCCAACAAATATGGAACTAACAATCTCCCCGTTTGGCCTTTTGTGACAAAAAACTACCTAATACAAAGACTACAGTAAAAGACCCAAAAAGAAAATAGCTTATTACCAACCATCAAGACAATGACTTACTAAAATATGACTCGATCAAATACCTAACCAAGCATTCTTGAAGTTGATGCCACCTCAACCACTAATCCGCTCACCTGAAATATCCATAAACAACAACATACCGTGAAAGGTGTTGGGGTTTTGGGCGATATGTTCGGGTTACGCAGCGGAATGCGGGAAAATCAAATTTTCCGATTTCTTTAATTTTTCTTGGGTAATTAAAATAAAATTATTTATTTTAATCACTCAATACTCAAAAACAGAATTTTTAACCCAAAAATCATAATTTTAGTAAATTATCGTGGAACCCCAAAACTTTTCATTTTAATCATTTTAGTCCGAAGTTGTCAAATACAAGCTTAGGTGATTTCCAATCACAAACAAAATTATTTTTATATCACATATACATTAAAACACCACTCTGAATTTTTTTTCCAGATTTTTAGCTAATTGCAATAAGCCTCCAAAGGTTTGTATTTTGATCATTTTAGTCCTAATTTGTCAAATACAAATTTATGTGATTCTAAATTACTACCAAAATGATTTAGACATGTCATGCAAATTAAAATACATATAGCAACCGAAAATCTATATTTTCTTCAAATTACCGAATGTCCCCTAAACATTATATTTTGATCATTTTGGTCCTAATTTTGTCAAAACAAGCTTAGATGATTTCCAATCAATACCAAAATGATTTGTATATCTTATATACATCAAAATACAACATATATATGAAAATCCCCAATTTTGGTTTCGGTTAGAAACCTTAATTTTTCAATTAATCAAAATTAACCAAAATTAACACAATCCAACACTTTAATCTAATCTCCACACCACCAAACAAGTCTCACCACTTGGAAACAACTCAAGAATAATTTTAGGTCATCATTATGTGGCCTAACAACTCCAGAATGGAAACCAAGTCATCAAATGACCAAAAATGTGCTTATTAACTATCAATAAACAAACTATGTTTATATGCATGCATGCATCCTTCATTCAAGCTTCCAAACTTCATAACATAAAAAAGAGAGTAGAGAAACAAGTGAAAACATATGTTGTAGCCAAGAACAAAAGACATATTTTTTCTTCTAAAGAAAAGTTGAAATTACTTACTAATTTGCAAGTTTTCTTCAATTCTTTCTTGGTTTCTATTTTTTTCCTCTCAAGTCTCTTATGTCTTTTGTGTTTTGAAAGCTTAGAATTCATAAGAAAATGAAAAATGAAACCCTTATATATTAGGGTTACTTAGTCAAAAAAACTACGGAGAATAAATTAATTTTGCTTTAAATCTATATTAATAAATAAAGGATTAATTACTTGTTCAAGTTGTCTTCTACAACTTTAAATATTTTCCAACAAGTGCACCAATCAAATTTAGCCAAATCCAACCATAATCATAACATAGATAAATGTATTTAATTATTCTAATTATTTAACAATTAAATATTTAGATAATTACTTAATAAAAATATCTAAATATATGTATCATATTTACTTTAAATATTCCATAATACGTATATTTGTGACATGTGTCAAATACTTTATTTGACAATTAATTAATGTGTATTTAATAAAATTATGTATTAAATCCAAATACACATTAATTAAGAAATGGCTGGAAAAACCCTTAAGCATGTATCTTTTCGTTTAACTGTTAAACAATTTATAAATGATCAATATTATTTATAAATGTTGCCATAGTGCACTACAAGTCTGTTTCATTAGTGAGACTCTCTAGATTCAGGCATATCTATTGACCGGCGTAAACACACGCGTATAACGTAAGCGCACGTATCGTTCAAGTAGTATAAAAAGTATCGATCC
>SKCR01029220.1:0-55625 GCA_019454045.1 Zanthoxylum bungeanum
AACTAAGCTTTTAGTTACAAATCGAATAAAGTATACAAGGATAAGAGATTTCCAAAAGTCATAATAGAGGTTATTGAGTAGAATAGTAGAAAGCAAGTAAAAGAAGATAAGAGTAGCAAAGATCAGATATCACAAGGGATTCGATGACGAATCATATTTAAGGGGGGAATTTGTAAGACCCGGTAATCACGACAACTTGTACGTTGTCAGAGGCCGATGAGTATTAAGTTATCGGAGGCATGATACATGATGAAAATCATGTTCAAGCATGTATGTGCTCATGGAATGACCTTTTGGACATTCGGTAAATTCTTCGCGGTTGCGATACGAAATTCAATCCAAGATTAAATCCGGACAGTCCATGGTATTTGTGATGTAACGTTTTCATACGGTCTCCAATTTTTATGAACTTTATATTGTCGGAAAGCTAAGATCCATACCTAAAACGTTAGTGTTGGATATTTTTCCAAATTCAAGTAGAAATAAGTTGAACATTGAGATTTCCGTGGCTACTACAATAAATTTGAGTGAGATCTAGAATGAGGTGAGGTGGCATAATCTTGACCACTCTTTTCATCATAAAAATCAGCCTTTTTCTCTATAAATAGAGCACTATTCATCACCCTCCCAAAAGGCCAAAAACATTAATAGAAATTTTTCTTCAAATTTCTTTATCTCTCAATACCATTCTTGAAGGTTGATGTGATAATCTCAAGCTCATTACTCAAGTGGGTAAGCTTCTAACTCTTTTTCTTTCATTATTTTTCAGTTTGGGTAAAGGAACTAGAGCCCTAAATTCGCATATTGGATGCCCTAGAGTTTGAAGTGGCTCAATTGACTTCGAAAGTGTTGTTAGCATGCATTATGGGAAGTGTCTTGATAGTAATAGCATAGAATGGAGTCTTTGTGTGTATGAATGAGTTGGGGGAATTGTATGTTGAGACTTGATGATATTTGAATAAATGATGTTGTGTTTGGGATTGAGTTTGGCTCTTGAATATGGATATTGAAGTTTAGAGAATTGTCTATGTAAATGTGTTAGTGTGATAGTGGGGATTACATTGAGCATTGTTATTGGAAGAGTTGGAAATACCCCCTGAAATTTGCTAGCGTCGCGACGCTAGACCCCCATCATTGCGACGCGTAGCAAACATAAGCACTCTGTTTTGGTTCTGTTTGAGTGGGCGTCACGACGCCCAGAACCTAGCATCGTGAGACGGAAAAAATAGAGGCTCTTCCTCGGGTCTGATTAGGTGGGCGTCGTAATGCGAAGCAGAGCATGCTCTCTACTTGGATCTATTGCGTGGGCGTCGAGACGCGCTAGACCCAGCGTCGCGATGCAAGGCAGAAATAATTTCATAATATTTCAGTTTCAACTTAGGATGTTAGAGGCTATCCTAAGGGTTTCGTATCGATGTATATATATGCATTATGACATGTCGCAGGTAGTATACATCATATGATGGTTATAGATCAGTTGAATGGAGAAACTTATTATAAATCTGAAACATATTCACGACTTATATTCTAACTAAGTTTACCGATTATAGATTATCGGCAGGAATCTCAAGTTCTTCGACGAAGCGAAACAGTGTCAACCAGATTCCAAAATCTGTGAGTGGACTCTTTTTCTTTTCAAGTTGTCATTTCCTTAATTATTTTAAAAGCGAGACTTACTTCTAAGTGTTTTAGGGGGTTGGCCAAGATGATTTACACTTATTTCATAAATGAAAAAGGTTTTGGAAAGTTTGAGATAAAGAGCATGAGCTTTATGATTTTTGAAGGCATAAGGAAAAAACCCACCTCAGTATGTAACTTGACTCAGATATGGAATTGACGGATACAGATATCGTGTGCACACGCAGTTCAGGACTATGGATGATTAATGCCCCCAGATCCCAGATTTTTGAGTCATGAGGGTAGCATAGATCCGCACCCCGGTTCCAGATTTGTGGCTTGAGGGACGGTGAGACGTAACCCCAAGACCACCAGATATTGCGTATGGGGGGACGCCCCTAAGCGCCAGATTTTGTGTATGCGGGGACGGCGATACATAATGCCTCCATGCGCCAGATATTCAGATAAAGATTTTTAGATGTAGATTTTTCAGAAACGAATTTCCAGAAATAGATTTTTTTAGAAATGATAAGATTTACAAAAGAGTTTTCATGGGAACTCAGTTTTATAGAAAAGCTCAGAGAATTATAAATAGAAATGAGTTTTCAGAAAAGTTTTACAGAAAAAAATGCTTTTCCAGATAAGAAAGAGATTTCAGAAAGATTATTTTCTGGAAGGATTTTCATTTTTAGAACCATGAATTTTCTCGAAAGAATCAATTTTCGATTTGAACTGTTCACTCACTAGATCGTTCAAAACGATCTAACCCCCCACTCCCAGTTTCTTGTTTTGCAGGTATACACGGAGGACGAGCTCGAGAGGAAGGATATTGATGGCAGTCACTAGAGGGTTTGAGTCCACCAGATCGAGTCACAGGACAGTTGTAGTCGAGTAAAGTCTTGTATTGGATACATGTATGGTTGTGAGTGTGTGTGTAATAAGTCAAAATGTTCATTATTAAAATTGTAGAAGAAGTACAATTATATATATAGTTATTCAGCATTAAATTTATCTATATGTTTTTATTTGGGCAATAGTCCCATATATAAGTCACATTTGAGTCAGAGTTGTAGTTATCATTTTTGTCAGTAAGTCAGAGGCTCAGGGGGATGGATCAGTCTATTCCCTGCCGGTAGCATCTCCAGGAGAGGGATGTTACATCTAAGCACCAATTCCAACACCAACGACGGATGAATTATACAGTATACCTAAGAACTTGGCTTGTATGGTTCATCGTGGTTACTTGTGGTCGTTATAATTTGCGAGCGGGTGAATTATGGAAACAAAATGTGGTCCATGCAAATATACTTAAACTTAGAGAGTCTCACTAATAAAGTATACTAGTGGAGTAATAGGACAATTAATTACGAATAATACAGATTATTCGTAACTTTACACATGTCGTGATATGTTTATATTTAATGTGTATATGTATATGATACACATAGGATCCAATTGAATTTTCACACATGTCAATAAATAATTATTTAATTAATAAAGGTTAATTAATTTAAATAATTATTTATTAAGATAAACTTGATCTTTGGCAAAATAATGGTCATGTAATATTTGACATTATTTTTAGTCATGAATTGAAAATTATCAGAATGACCAAAATGGCCATTCCTCTTATAAGCTAAATTTTCGGCCACATTGTTCATTTTATGGTGTGGAAATTTTTCTTTATGAATTGTTTACGAAAGAGCGAGCAAAATTAGGGCTTTATTATGGTTTGATCAATTCACCAAAATTGGAGAATGTGGAAAAATAATTGAAAGGAACCAAAACTAAAAATTGGAAAAATTAAGGTAAGTTCTTATTTTATTTGGTTGAAATTATTTATTTTTATTTCCAATTAATTATGTTTGATATAATTGAGGTTCTTTTACTATTTGGTATTAATTGATGTTTTATTCATGTGTAAAATTAATTAGGCTACTTAGGCCTAATTAGGGTGTAGGATACCAAATTGTGATTTTAGAGTTGCTTAAATCACTCATTGATTACCAAAAATGATTCTTGAGTTACTTTATGGTGGTTGACTCTCAATTGATAATTAGGGATTTAGATTTGTATGATTTCAGATTAATTAGGTGATTAATTTTATTAATTGTGTAATTAATTCAATTGTGACTTAATTTGGGAAATTGAGATGTTGTATTGTGACATAATTTGTGAAATTGAGATGTTGTGCATAAAATGGATGTGTAATACTGCGTAGGATAACTACCACCATTAAAAAACACAAAATATTACATCGGGCTCGTTCGGTTTAATATCAATAGATATAGAAAATTGACCCATACCCATTCACAAAAAATTATACATGGCCTCATTCGACACCATCTCGAGGGAATTTTTGCCATTCCTATACATTACTATCCTCAACATGATTAAGCCGGTTTGGCACTATGAATAGCAAAAACCAAGGCCATGTTTTGAAGGAAAAAAACTAATATATTTTAGTGCTTAAAAAATAAAAATAAAATTTAATGTTTTTAGTGAAAAATTGAATTGGACAATAAAAATTTATTTATAAATGTATGTATTTAAATTTAGAAATATATTTATTAATTAAAAATTGAATAATTTGATATATTAGATGTGGTGCAAACATAATTTGCTAAACATGAGATGGTGCATAAATAATTTCCCTTCATAATATAAATTAAATGTGGGACAATATAGTCATTTCTCACAAAATATTTAATAGATTTCCTTACCGTTAACGGCAAACTGATTATATGATACTAACAATAAACTTGAGGTGCTGTAGTGTCATTGTCAGAAATCTTTAGAAGTGATTTCCAAAAATATTACCTCCAATAGCTGTAGATGGTAGAGAATTCTGATCAGATTCGAGATCTCGAATCGTTTCATACGAGATTCTAGACGATTCAGGATTTAGAACTGTTCGACCGAGATTCAGGATCCTGAATCAATCGAGTCGGGATTCGAGAGCTCAAACCATTCAAATCAGGATTTGAGATGGTTCTTTATCTTAAAAATCGATATAAGATTCATAATAATATTTTATCTCAAATGAGCGGATCAAAATTAGTAAATGAGGGTCGGACTCGGACTCATTGACATCTCATGGGTATGTAAAACGGGGTAACCTACCCTATTTAGGTGGAACCAGAACTTATCCTAAAAAATTCGATTCCTAAATTTTTTAGAACCATAACCTGCCCTATTAAACAGGGTACCCTACCCATCAATTTTAGCTCAGTTCCAGTTTGGTTCCAGAATATCTTATTTTGGACCCAATACATTAATACTGAAAAAAATAATACTTTCTTCACACTTGCATTATTTTGTTATTTACTCTATTTGTTTGTTGGTAGAAATGTTAAGTATATATGAATGAGATATTCTGATAGTTGGAAACGAGTAATACAATACTTTTGAGGATATTATTTGTGAATTTATGTTAGGCAATGTTATAAGAATTTAATTAAAATTTTGTCAACCTTTATTTCAAGTGGCAAAGTGGAAGGATAATGTTTGTGGGAGACATACCAAAGTCAATAGTCATAAAGGTTTTCAATATGCTTTTATATTTTAGCCGCTGGTTTTTAAATTATGACTATTAGATGTGTAACCTGACATAATATTTATAAATGTTAGATGTGTAACCCGAAATAATATTCATGAATATATTTTGTGTTTACTCTAATATGTGTAGACTCGGTAAAAAAACTTGTTTCAAAGTATGACAATCTTGATACAACTTTTAAGAAAACAAGTATGTTTTGATTGGCAATGAGAATCCTTTAAATGAAAATTTCAGTTCTAAAATTGGTTCTAATTTTCGGTCCAATGAGCAAGTTTTGATTCCTTAAAGTGTAAAATCAGAATAGAAACCTATCTTTTTTTTTTTTTTTTTTCATATTTTCGGAATTGGAACCTATCTTAAAATAATGGGTTTAAGTTCCAGAACCTAACTTTCACTTCGGTTTCAAGTGATTCTGGATCTACTCGGAGCTATCGCTACCAATAATTTAAATAAAAAATTTGATGAGATTTTCTTTTTTCAAAAAATAAAAAATATTAAATTTGTTTTCATTTAAAATGACTAATTCGCCCTCCCATCAATAAGCTGCTACCGATCCAAATCCTTAAGGGTGACAGAAAAGCCCGAGCCCGGCTCGGCCCGGGAGACCAAAATCTCGAGCTGGGCTTGGTTATTTAAGCCCGGGCCCGGCCCGGCCTGGGCATAAATTAAAAAAAAATTCACAAAAAATCAAAATTTCCTCATGCCTTAATCCCTATTGTTTGCCCTAATTTCTTTCTCTTTCATCTTCAACTTCAGCCTCTGCCTCACATTTTAATTTCTTTCACAGTTTCACTAATCTCTGACTTATGCATGGCAACGTCCCAAACTCTTAATGGCGCATTTACGTACTCGTAATCGGAATGAGATGAAATCGGAATGAAATGTAATCGGAATGAGCTGGAATGAGAATGATAAATCGTAATCAAAATAAGTTGTTTACTTAACTACAGGAATCAGAATCAGAATGAAGCAGTATTACCATTGATGTGTTTACTTTTTCCAGTAATCGGAATGAATTATTAAAAAGTTACAAAAATACCCTTAGTTATAATTATATATTAATTTATTATTTATTAATTATTATTAATTTTTGATGTATTAAATTACTCAATGTTAAATTATTATTTTATTATTAATTATTGATTAATAGTTTTTATTAATTATTTATTTTTTAAGTATTAATTGATTATTAATGTATTAAATTACTAAATATTAAATTATTCTTTTATTAAATTAATATTTTATTAAAATGTTAAATATTATTTTATTAAAATGTTAAATATTATTAATTTTATTTATGATTTATAAATTAAGTATTAATTTATTAATTAATTATTAATGTATCAAATTACTAAATATTAATATATTTTTTTATTAAATTATTATTTTATTAAAATAGTAAATATTAATTTTTATTAATTATTGATTAATTATTAATACATTTGATTTATTATTTATAAATTAATATTAATTAATTATCATAGGAATAATATTGTAATTTCCTATCAATAATGAGAATGAGAATATCATTCCCATGGGGTGGTGGGAATGAGATTCTCATTCCCAATTCCCAAATTTATGGGCCCCATTCTCATTTCTATTCTCATTTTTATTCAATTTTATGATGTAAACAACCTTATTGATAATGATTCTCATTCCTCCATTCTCATTGCCTTTAAGTAAATACACCATAAGTGTTTTGTAATTCACCTTCAGCCTCTGCCTCACATTTTAATTGCCTCACATTTACAGTTCAACTTCAGTTTCACTAATTTCCTCGGCCTTTGCTTGCAAACGGCAAAACTCAGTCTGGTTTTTTTTTTTCTTTTACAAATCAGGCCGGATTAGGCCGGGCCCGGCAGAGGCCCAGCCCGTTGCCATGCATACAAATCCCTTTGATAGAATCAAAAATGAAACCCCCAAACAAACCACCTCCTTTTCTTCCTCTGTAAGACAATGCAAGATTCCATTTCCCTCCCTATCATCAACCACCAACTAACCCTAACCTAACCTCAAAATCCCCAATCCATCAAATGGATTTCTCAGAACTCGAAGCTATCGAGGGACTCCGCTGGTCCTGGAACTCATGGCCACCAACCAAATCCGACGCCGTTTCCCTCATCATCCCACTCAGCCTCCTCCACACTCCCTTAATGCAATCCTCCGAAATCCCTATCCTCCCTTACGACCCCCTCATCTGCTCCAAATGCGGCGCCGTTTTAAACCCCTACGCACGCGTTGATTACACCTCCCGCATCTGGACTTGCCCTTTCTGCTACGGCAAAAACCCTTTCCCCCGCTCTTACTCCTCCATCGCCGAAACCAATCTCCCCGCCGAGCTCTTCCCTACTTACTCCTCTATCGAGTACGCATCCGCTCACGATCACTTGGCTAACTCTTTAATCTCTACGGCCGGGGGAGCCGTGGGGCCCGCGTTTGTGTTTGTGGTTGATGGGTGTATGGAGGAGGCGGAGATAAGGGCCGTGAAGCATGAGTTGTTGCGTGTTATTGAGCAGTTGCCGGAAAATGCTCTGGTTGGTTTGGTTGTGTTTGATTCGATGGTCAATGTTTATGATCTTGGATTCTCCGAGTGTTGCCGAGTCGTCGTTTTGCACGGTGGACGCCAGCTCTCTTCGGAGCAGGTATCATACACTTCCTTTCTTGTAATTTTTGTTGGTCAATTTAGCCTGAACAATGTAAAATTTGCTTGAGGTTGGAGTAATAGTTAGTACTTATAAGTAAAAAGAATTGATATACATTTTCAAAAAAAAAAAAAAAAGAATTGATATACATAGCCATAAATTATGAGCAAGTCTGTTACTGTTGTGCTTCTGTTTATTAGTGTTGGTAAGGCCACAACACCTCAATCCTAAATATGCCTAACATTCTATTGATACTGATAACTGATGTGCATGATGATGATGGGGGGTTAAATTGGTAGGTGGAGTTTGGATGGAGATGTTAAGTTGTTTACGGAAAGTTGGAAATAGCTAGTTTCTTAAGATTACATATTCAAGTTTTTGTTTACTTTTGATGTGTTAGATCCAACACTTGATGGGAATTAGTCTTGTGAAGCAGCATCAACTTGGGAAGTCACCGGTTATTCAAAAGCAGGGGCTTTTGTTACGTGTGTCGGAGTGTGAATTCAACATTACTACTGCAATTGACGAGATAAATTCTTTGAAGCAAAGAATGCCTGGATATCGTCCTCAAAGATGCACAGGAGCAGCAATATCAGCTGCAGTTGGTCTTTTGGAAGGATGCTTAGTGGATTCAGGCTCCCGGATCATGGTGTTCACTTCAGGCCCTGCAACTTTGGGCCCGGGGATTATTGTAGACTTAGATCTCAGTAAACCTATCAGGAATCATGGAGACCTAATGAATGGTCATGCACCGTATTACAGAAAGTCTAGTGCGTTTTACAAGCAATTGTCTGAGAGATTAATTAAGTCGTCTATTGTTCTTGATTTGTTTGCTTGTTCTCTTGATCAAGTTGGTATTGCAGAGCTAAAAGCTCCTGTTGAGAGTTCTGGCGGATTCATGATGATTGGAGAGACATTTGAATCGGATCAATTTAGAAAATGTATGCGACATATTTTTAGTCGTGATGAAGAGGGGAATTTGAAGATGTATTTTGATGCAACTATTGAGGTAGTCACCACTAGAGATGTAAAAATATGTGGAGCCCTTGGACCTTGTGTGTCTCTTAAGAAAAAGAACAATTCAGTCAGTAACAATGAGACAGGGGAGGGTGGTACTTATATGTGGAAGTTGAATACACTCACTAATAAAACATGTATTGCTTTCTTCTTCCAAGTGAATGATGAGACAAAAGCTCAACCTGGGTCTGCATTTTTTATTCAGTTTATAACACATTTTCGTCATGGAAACATGGGTTTCCGGAAAAGGGTGACAACTGCTGCAAGAAGATGGGTTGTAAAACAATCACCCGAAATAGTTGCTGGGTTTGACCAAGAAGCAGCAGCTGCAGTAATGGCTAGACTTGCTATCCACCGAGCCGAGACATGTTATCCTCGAGATGTGGTAAGATGGCTGGATGACACACTTATTCGTTTTGCATCCAAGTTTGGGGACTATGTTCAGGAAGATCCAACTTCCTTCCGCCTATCATCTAACTTCTCCTTATATCCTCAATTCATGTTCTATTTAAGGAGGTCTCAGTTTATCGATGTCTTCAACTGTACTCCTGATGAGACTGCCTTCTTCCGGCTGATGCTGAACCATGAAGGTGTGGTGGGTTCTCTAATCATGATCCAGCCTACACTTTTTCAGTATTCTTTCGATGGGCCTCCCGTTCCAGTCCTCCTTGATATTCGCTCAATTTCTCCAGATGTCATATTACTTTTTGATTCTTACTTCCATGTGGTTATTCATTATGGGTCCAAGATTGCTCAGTGGAAGAAGCTTGGTTATGACAAAGATCCAAACCATGGGAATTTGAGAAAACTGTTGGAAGCCCCGGAAATTGATGCAGAGCAATTGGTGGCTGAACGCATTCCAGCACCTAAGATTATAAAGTGTGATCAGCATGGTAGTCAGGCTAGATTTCTTCTTGCTAAGTTGAATCCATCTGTTACTCAAGACTCAACATACATAGAAGGGACAGATGTCATATTTACTGATGATTTAAGTTTGGAAGTTTTTATAGATCATTTACAAACCTTGGCAGTGCAAGCTTAATTAGGAGTTTTGTATAGATTTTAGCAGTAAGAAAAAGAAAAAAAAAAGGAAAAAAAAATACATTTGTATAGTCCCCCGCAAGAGTGAAGGTGTCTAATTGTCTTTCATGGGAATATGCTTACCTTGTTTTGGATAGATACACTCATTTTTTTTTTTATTAGAGCTAAGATTGATTGCGGTACTTTTTCTTGTTTTATAAGAGTTGATGTGTTTTCTTGTTGATCTTGTTCTGAGGAGTGAGGAACAATGGCTTTGTGTGTGAAAAACAAAGTTACTTGTTCATGCATCTAATTCTCTGTTGATCCCTCATTGTTGATGTTACTATGGACAAACACCATAAGCACTGAATTTTGTTTCTTTTAGCTTCCTACGTTGTGCTGTTAAAGATGACGTTTGAGCGGACGCTTGGGAGGGTTTTTCAAACAGGCTTTTTGTTAGGACCTAATGGGTATAATAGGAAATAAAAAAGGGTGAATGAGTTATTTTAGGTATTTAGAGTTTAGATATAAATAAATGTGTTTTGTTGGTTTTTGGGAAGCTATCATCATATTGTTGAATTTAGGAATCTGTATTGGAGGAAACCCTAGAAAGCTACTAACACCTTAATGTTGTGGAGTTGTGGAAGGGTTGATGAATTGATTTTTACTTTCAACTATCATTGTAATAGCTATTTTATTCAAAAAAAGAATATTTTAAAAATATTTGTTCGGTTCCCATCAATTTGATATCAGAGCGTTCGATCCTCTACTGTGGTGTTCTGATTGTTGATGGAAATCTATCAAGGTGGTGTTCTGATTGTTGAAGCTGTTTAGGGAAGAAAAAAAGAAGTTGAGGTAGTGTTAAAAAAAGCAGCCATCGCCATAAAAAAAATAAATTCAAAAACCCTAGCCCTCTAGCCATTATCACGGTCACCGCTACTATCTCTTTCACCACCAACCACGACCACCAAATGAAGCAGAAGACACCGACGATTAACATCCCGTCGTTCCCGTCACCAAAAGCTACAGCGATAAGTAGCACGTCTCACGCTTTGCCACCTCCTCTCAGCCACTGGCCGCCGTCGATCAAGCCCACTATCGCACTCCTCTCATGCCAGTGACTTCAATTAGAACCTTGTCGTTGTAACGTTGATACGCTGTTTACGGCCGGATTCTGAAGCTGCCACCACCACCAACGTGTTCACTACCACATGCTTTTCCAGATACGACCCATTTTTGATCATCGGCGCCGATCATGAGATACTTTCAGTTTAGTCCCTGAACTTTCACTTTTTGCTATCTAATTCTTTCAGATTTGCCCCTAGCTTCATCCTATTACAATTTACCTCTAATTTTATTTTTTCTTAGCATTTTACTCTTATTTTGCCTTTTAAATTTTAGTTGGTGAAAAAAAGAAATAAAGAAAAAAAAAACGTGAGTGATTTAAAAAAAAAGTTAAAAAAGTGCCCATAAAAGAAAAGAAAATGAGGTGTATTGGGATTTCATTCAAATTGGGTTACATACGGTAAGATGGTTCTCCACGTGATTATATTGACGGGTTTGATTGTTTGGCGATCTTAGTGTCATACACATCCAAATACTATTTACCTTGAATCTTCATCAATGGTTTACAGTATGAGTTGCAATTTGAGGTTTGTTACAGCGTAAAGTACTTGAGGATGATTAATCTTGAAGGGGTCAAAAAAATAGACTTGGAAGCGAAAGAAAAATTAGCAGAATTAGATTGATTGGCAGAAAGCAGAAAACAAAAAATTATCGATTCACGCAAGTCTGAAAGATCCCGAGCCAGTAATGGATTCACGTACCAGTCAAATGTTAGAGTATTGAATAGAGTTGAGGAAAATCCTTGGAAAAAATTGATTCAATGTTGGAGAAGATGTTGGAGACGATGTTGGAGACGATAAAGGAATAAAAAACCAACTCTGATATTCACATTGATGTCGTCCTATCATTTCAAGAGACAAGTACTAGTCTGACATCCCTAATGGAGAGCAATAAAAACAAATGTGAACCTTTCAAACAGTCGACCGTGAAAATCAAGCAACTTTCGGAGGTTGATTTTCAATTTCGAAGAGATAAGGGTATATATTTTAAATACGAAGAGAGATTCCATCTGAACCACATGTGTAAAAATGAGGAAGTTGATCCCGTGTGTGACAGATATTTGGTTCACATGGATGAGGGTAATGCAAAAGATGAAGCGAAAAGTGATGAGAAGTCAGGTGAAGAAGTGAGTATTACAGCAGAGTGTAATGAGATAAAGAGTGAAGAAGTCGATGTAGTGGAATATGTAGCTATCAAAGATGAAGATCATGCCCTTAAGGTGACTATGCTTTGTAAGAAACAAGAGTATGCTGAGGAGGAGGAACCATTTCAACTTGTGGAATTATTGAAGAAAGACAATGAACTAGAATCATTCGTTATTCCTTTAATGAAGAAATTGGAGGTGTCAGTTAAGCATTAATTAATGTCAGACTTTATTACCGCCTATATGGTCGGGTTAAATATAAATTACTTTACCGCCTATATGGCTGGTCTTTATATGACAGATAATTACCGCCTATATGGCTGGTGTAATTGGACTAAATGGATTACCGCCTATATGACTGGTTTTAAATGCTTAACATTATTACTTCCTGAGAAAGCAGAACATAAGATAATTTATATTATTATAATAAGTGAGAACCCTGAATAAGAAATATTAAATGTGGATCCTCTAACCCTAGCATTTTATTTTTATTCTAGGGAAGTGATGAAACACATTATTCACGTGCTTAATAATTGATTTAATTATATTGGGTAATTCTTTAGTTTGTTTATTGAGTCTTAAGCTTAATGCTTCTTGTTAATTAGCCATTAATAAGATTGATTTGGTAAACTTAAAATGAACTTGACGAAGAGATTTTAGGTTTCAGCCTTAGATTCAATAGCTCACGATCTTCCTTGAGGATAGATAACCCTTTAATAGATTTCCTTACATGATAGACATATACATGTCGGGCATGGGTAGCCATTATTGGAACTTAAACTTAATGAATTCAGGTAATTTGGTTGACATAGACATATGGTTCAATTTGATTTAAATACATTCGAATCTTTTCCCAGTTGAGGTGATGTCATCAGGGATGATCACATCACATGATTGAGATGTTTTTTATGCTTCCATAGATCAATACTTGATACCGATATTTAGGTGACAAGTCTCATGTCACAAGAGCATGAACATTGGTAATGAGTTTGAGACACATGTTACTGAATGTGGCCAAATATGACGAATCACATGAGCGATTATCCACAGTTAATGATTCATCACACAACCGTACTTGTGTACCATTAGTCATTTGACCTGAGATGTAACAGTTGTCGTCTGTATTGAAACACATCATTCACTTTTGTATATAGCACTGGGCTAATCATGTCTGTTGAAAGAAGCTTGCTGGCAATGTGTTCTTAATATATGAGGACATGTGATGATAAAGAAAGAATCTACGGGCTCGGATACTTATGCTTGAGATTCTAGGCAGAAATGTCTTATACAGGGGATCAAATCTTCGGCAGAATTACACGTCTTCTGAAAATATATTTTACGGATATGTGGATCCCATATATGACTGATTTGATTATCCTATGATTGAGTTAAGGGCTTAACGACTTAATGGTCCGTAATCGATCGAGAGTACAACTATAATGGTTTATCTGATATTTCATTCTTCGTGTTTGGGGACATGACATCTAGCTACAGGTCACTCATGATCATTGAGAATTTTGGTTACAATGCATTTACGAATGTGTTCGCATCCACTCATATCCAACTCACGGAGAACCCATAGGGTCACACATATTCGTCGAATGATTGACGAATTAATTAAATTTCTTCGATATATTATCACAATGTAATTTATGTACATTATCGATAAAGTGCAAAATATTTCCCAGTGTTGACGTGCTAGCACCCGCTTATTCATGAACCTTTCCGGTGATTTTAGAGATACTGTAAATGTGATTTGCGAACAGTTGGAAGACTGTTAAAGATATTTTGAGATAAATAGATATTTATAATTATAATATTATAATATTATAATATAATATCTAGATATTTAATTACTTACACATGTCAAATTTTTATTTGGATAAGTGTCAAGTTATTAAGTTTACACATGGCACCACATGATTTTGCCAATTGTCAAGCTTATATTAAATACATAATATTTGAATTTTGTATTTAAAATTAAATATTCATTTATTAGTAAATAAATAAAATACCTAGATATTTATTTACTTATAATTTGTAACTACCGGTAGTCTCTACTACTATTACATTATAGTACTGTGGTATTATGGGAAGAAGGTAACATAACATAAATTACGTTAGGACACAAATATATTCATGGAACGACTTTGGAGACAATCGATAAATTCTTCGAAAGTCCGATACGAGATTCTAAGATATTCCATTCCGGATAGCCCACGATATTTAGAGCATATTTTTTTCATACGAATTTTGATTTTTATGCATTTTATATCGCCAAAAAGCTAAGATCGAGATCTATAATTTGTGTGTTGAACATTTTTCCAAATTCGAGCCGGAAATGGGCTACAAATACGGATCCAAAATTTGGATGAATAGCACCCGAGGGTGTTCTAGTAAATTCCATAAGCTTCTTCAAATTTCTACAATTTTCTTATTTTCTTTAATGGACAACTATAAAAGGAAACACTATTCACCAATTCAAAAAATTGAAAACAAAAAGAGAGTAGAAGACTGATCGGTGAAATCACACACGTAACGCAAGCGCACGTATCACTTAAGTAGTATAAAAATATCGATCCCACGAGGATTTAGTTTCTACTGTTGTTATTAATTATTGATGCTAATTGTTTACAGGTATCTAATTAAAGGGAGAAGGGAATGATTGCTTGATTGATTGGTTGAATGTGGATTTGATAAATAAATAAATAAATAAAAATACGAAAGAAAATACTAAGGAAAATAAACAAAAGACACAAATATCTAGGGTTTTGATTACACACAATATTATTCTAATGATGAATTGATTCTCTTATATATGGGTAATAAATTAATCTGCTAACCTGGAACACGAAGATATGCAAAAGCCTCTTCCGATGGTCAGATGCAAACACCCAGTATAACCCAATTAATCATATATATATGTTAACCAAGTTACCTGAATTCATTAAGTTCAAATTCCAATTGTGGCTACCCCCGCCCGACAGGTGTATGTCTATCCTGAAAGGAAATCTATTAAGGGTTATCTATCCTTAAGTGAGATCGTAGGCTATTGAATCTAAGGTTGAAACCTAAAATCTCTTTTCCATGTTCATTTTAAATTTACCACATCAATTTTATTGGTGATCAGACAACAAGAAGCATTAAGCGTAAGATTCAATAAACAAGCCAAAGTATTACCCATATTATAATTGAATCAATTATTAAGCATGTGCAGATTGTGTTTCATCACTTCCCTAGAATAAAAATAAAATATTGGGCGTTAGGGGATCCACCTTTAGAAATCTCACTTTATTATAATATAAAAATTATCAGTGTTACCCAATTACGTTGAACCAGCCATAAATGTGGTGTTATTATTTGTCCATAAACCAGCCATATAGGCGGTAATCATCTGTCACCTAAAGACCGACCATATAGGCGGTGTCACATTATGTTACATAAATAAAACCAGCCAATAAGGCGGTATCAACTTTAATCCATATTATTAAATTATAATTTCCATATTATAATATAAGTGAGATTAATCTACCTTTATTATTTATAATTTAGAAATCTCCCTTAATATAATATATAAATTTCTGTGATATTACCAACCGACCATATAGGCGGTATCCTGATTAAGTCAGATTTAATTAATTCCAACCGACCATAAAGGCGGTATCTAATTTAATCAGGTTAAAATCAATTTAATTAAGTCCAACCGACCATAAAGGCGGTATCCAATTAAGTCAGGTTTTAAGATAATTTATATATTATAATTTAGGGAGATTAATCTAAATTATAATAATAAAAGCTTCACCCTTCCCCCAGCAGAAAATTAACTACTAAACATAAAATAAAGTAAAAACACACAAACTATTATTACTTCTAAAAAATAAACATAAAAATACATTACAAACTACTAAATAAAACACACAAGATACAATCTTTAATTCTTATTCAAGAAATCATGGAAAGTATGAAATTACAAATGAAATGGCTTGGTATTTATAGGCAAAATTTTGCCTCCACCAATTTCTCCACAAATTTCTCCACCAAACATGGCACAAGATGGCACCAAATCTTCCACCAAACATGCAAGCATGTTTGGTGGAAGTTTGACAATTTTCATTTTTTTTATTTTTTTTATTTTTATTTTTTTTGGTTTTGAAAATGACTTTAATAATTACACATAACATACTTCCGGATATTTTATCAATTTCGATCATGAAAACTTCCGAATTCGAAATTATTATTAACGTCAAAGTTGTAGATCTTTGAGTCTTCTTTAATTTGAAACTTGAATCACCTCAATCCGATAACGGAGTAGAAATATATGGTCAAAATATGAACAGTACGCAAAGCTAAAATTTCTGAAATTGTACTTCGTTAGAACGTCATTTCAAGTTTCCAACCTCCAAAATTCAAATGTCAAGTCAGTTTTTGCCCTTATTTATTCCATATTTTTTCCTCAATGATTCCATTGAGTACCAATTTTATTTTATCCGTAAAATAAATAAAAACACATCAAAACGTTGATAAAACCCGAGAAATAATACAAAATATTAGTTCAAAAGGACGGTAAATAGTGATATATTTTCCGCTCATCACACCCTCAAACCTAATATTTTGCTAGTCATCGAGCAAAACAATAAAATAAAATAAAATAAACAACTTTAAAAATAAAATTAAACTAAGCCACTTTCGTAGGGATCACAGTTGCATTTAGCGTATGTAACAAGCCTTTAAACCCCTAGGTGTCCCTAGTGGACGAGTTCTAGTCTCGTGAGGGCTTACAGTGACCAATTTCGTTTTTAAGTTTTGTATTTGTAATTTCATATTTTTACATAAAGTTTTTTTTAAAGTTGCATGAAACACTGGTCTCGAACATCTAGTGGCAGATTAAAAATAGAGTCCTCATCACCTTCATTGTTAGTCAGAATAGCTGAAAACCAAATTGAAAATTCACCTGCCTAAGTTGAAAACCCAGTTAATCAGGAAGAAAATGAGTCTCAACATAGAGATCCTAATCACCTAGGACACTCACACAATTCATGAATCCCACTAGGTCAGGATCACCATCTTGTATTGTTTTTCCTCCAAAAGCAGCACGTTTCAATTTTAAATCAAGTGTCATCAATATTTTACCCACATTCCATGGTCTAGAATAAGAAAACCCTTATCAGCACCTAAGAGAGTTCAAAGAATTATGTAACACTTGCACAAACCAAATGTAGCATGAATATAATTCGGTTAAAGTTTTTTCCCTTTTCTTTAAAGGATAAAGCTAAAATTTGGCTACAAAGCCTTAGGTCAGGATCTATTAGAACATGGGATGATTTACAAGAGCAGTTTCTTAAAAAGTTATTTCCCCCTCATAGGACAAATTCCTTTAAGAGAAGAATCACAACATTCACACAAGAGTCGGGGGAAACACTTTACCAATGTTGGGAGAGGTATAAAGAAATGTTAAATATTTATCCACATCACGGGTATGAAACATGGAGGTTAGTTGCCCAATTCTATGAGGTTTTAACACCCCCAAGGTAGACAAGTAGTGGATATGATATGTAATGGTGAGTTTAGGGATAAAGATCCCGAAGATGCACTGGATTACCTAGAGCATATAATAGAGAATACACAACAATGGGATACAATTGGTACATATGAGTCATCTGTTAAACCACAACCATGTGGTAGAGGTATGTTTAACCTTAGGGAAGACCATGACCTTGCTGCCAAGTATGCATTTTTGTCAAAAAAAATTGAGGCTTTATAAACAGGGAAGAAGGATCATGTCATGTCAGTTCAAGAAATCATATGTCAAATTTGTAGTTCAAATGAACATGTCATAGAAGTTTGCCCGTCTTAACCATCCCTGAAAGAATGTCTCCATTACCATGTCAGTTCCAAAAATATATTCAATAGACCAAATCCAAACCCATACTCACAGACCTATAATTCTGGTTGGAGAAACCATCCAAACTTCAATTTGAGGAATGATAACCAAGCACAACCTTCACACCAACCTCCATAGTTTCACCAGAATTTCTGAAACTCCCAGAATTATGCTCCATATGTCCCACCACCTAAGAAAACCATTGAAGATAACTTGAGTGCATTCATGGAAAAACAAGAAACCATCAATAACCAAAATGCACAAATGATGAATGATTTGAAAGAAACTTTTGATAAAATCACATCTATTTGGGCCATTAAAGAGAAAGGCAAGTTTCTTACACAACCTCAGTCAAATCCTAAAAGTCATCAAAACCCTCACGAGGGTAGTTATGGAAATCAACACTTAGACCAAGTCAAATCTATTATTACTCTTCGTAGTGGTAAGACCATCCACAGACCTATTCTTGACCCTCGTGAAACTGAGGAAAAATCAGAATCAGAGGGTAAGGAAGGGGTTGATGAGCCATTACCCATCGTTGATAATAACAGTTTTTCTCATGCACCTCCATTTCCACAGGCATTAAAAACAAAGAAATTGAACCATTCCCCAGAGATTTATGAAATATTCAAACAGGTAAAGGTCAATATCCATTTGTTAGATGCCATTCAACAGATACCATCATATGCCAAATTTCAGAAAGATCTGTGCACCGTTAAAAGAAAACACCAGGTAAGAAAGAAAGTTTTTCTAGCTGAACAGGTAAGTTCCATTCTCTCAACCAATAATGCATTAAAATACAAAGACCCTGGTTGTCCAACTATTTCTTGTATTATTGGAAATCAAAACATTGAACATGCTTTGCTTGATCTTGGAGCTAGTGTAAATTTACTGTCATTTTCGATTTACCAACAACTTAATATCGGTGAGATGAAACCAACCTCAAATTACCTTTTACTTGCCGATAGATCAGTTAAAGTACCAAAAGGAATTGTGGAAGATGTGTTATTGCAAATAGATAATTCATATATCCTCTTGATTTTATTGTTTTAGAAACACAACCTGTGGCAGACAGTTTTAAGCCAATCCCTGTAATACTTGGTCGGCCATTTTTAGTAACAGCTAACGCTTTAATAAATTGTAGGAATGGAATCATGAATCTTTCTTTTGGCAACATGAAATTAGAGTTAAATATTTTTAACATGTGCAAATAGCCATATGATGAAGATAATGAAAACGAAAGCGCAGAATCAATTGAACCTATTATGGATGAGCATATTCAGGGGAGTTTATCTGATCCCATGGAATTTTTTACTGCTAATTATGTTGAGTCAAGTGCGCAAATAGATTCAGATATTACTAATGATTTTCTACTTGACTATATTCAGGTATTGGAAGACGATGGAAAGATTAAAAATTTGGAAGAACTGGGAACATTGGAAGAAGAAAAACATGAAGAAGCACCCAATTTGGAGTTAAAAGCTTTGCCAGAAGGACTGAAATATGCATTTCTAGAAGATAATCAAACTTACCCTGTGGTAATTTCTTCTTCTCTCACAAGCGATCAAGAAGGTAAACTTTTAAATGTGTTAAAAAAACATAAACTGGCAATTGGATGGACTTTAAAAGACATAAAAGGTATTAATCCATTAATATGCACACACCAATACATCTAAAAGATATGCTAGGACATATCGTCAACCCCAAAGAAGATTAAACCCTCACATGAAAGAAGTAGTAAAAACTGAGGTCCTTAAACTTCTTGATACATGCATTATCTATCCTATTTCTGATAGTAAGTGGGTAAGTCCTACACAGGTTGTACCTAAAAAGTCTGGAATCATTGTTGTAAAAAATGATAAAGGGGAATTAATCCCAACTCGCATTTCATCTAGTTGGCGTATGTGCATTGATTATAGAAAATTGAATGACACAACTAGAAAAGATCATTTCCCTTTGCCATTTCTTGACCAAATTTTAGAAAGAGTAGCTGGACACCCTTATTATTGTTTTCTTAATGGTTACTCGGGTTATTATCAGATTCCCATTGCTTTAGAAGACCAATAAAAGACCACATTCACATGCCTCTTTGGACAATTTGCATTTAGGAAAATGCCATTTGGACTTTGTAATACCACCTGCAACATTCCAACAATGCATGTTGAGCATGTTTAGTGACATGTTGAAACACTGTTTAAAGGTCTTTATGGATGATATAACTGTCTTGGAAATTCATTTGAAATTGCCTGACTAATCTGGAAAATGTTTTGAAAAGATGTGAAGAAAAAAGACTTATGTTAAATTGGAAAAATGCCATTTCATGACTGATTCAAGAATTGTTTTAGGACACGTTGTGTCGTCTAAAGGTATTGAGGTTGAAAAAGCAAAAATAGAGGTCATTTCTAAATTACCATCGCCAAAAATAGTCAGAGACATTTTTTCTTTTTTAGGACATGCAGGATTTTATAGGAGGTTCATTAAAGACTTTAGTACCATATCCGGACCCTTATGTAACCTCCTATTAAAAGATGCACCATTTGAATGGACAGAAGAATGTCAAAAATCATTCCAAAAAAATATCAGCCTTTTGACTTCTGCTAATATTATGCAATCCCATGATTGGTCTTTGCTCTTTGAGCTAATGTGTGATGCTAGTGATTGTGCAGTTGGTGCAGTTCTAGGGCAGAGAAAGGAAGGTAAGCCGCATGTGATATATTACGCTAGTAGAACATTAAACATTGTACAAATGAATTACACTACCACAGAAAAAGAACTACTTGCTGTAATATTTGCATTGGATAAATTTCAATCATATTTAATCGGTTCTTCAACTGTTGTTTACTCTGATCATGCTGCTGTTAGATATTTGATGTCTAAACAAGATGCCAAGCCAAGATTAATACGGTGGATTTTGTTGCTTCAAGAATTCAATCTCATAATCAAAGACAGAAAAAGGGCAGAGAACGTGGTTGCAGATCACTTATCGAGACTCATAAGAGTCACTAATCGATACCACTCCTATCAATGATTCTTTCCCCGATGAATTTTTATTTTCGGTAAACGTAATGCCTTGGTATTCTAATATTGTCAATTTCCTTGCAACATGAAAGATACCTCCAGACTGGAGCCAACAAGATAAGAGGAAATTTTTGACCGAGGTCAAAAGATTCTATTGGGATGATCCTTATCTGTTTAAATGCTACCCTGATCAGATTTTCAGACGATGCATCTCGACAGTGAGATAAGTGGTGTTATTCAGTTCTGTCATTCAGAAGCATGTGGAGGTCATTTCTCATCTAAGAAAATCGCTACAAAAATCTTGCAGTGTGGATTTTATTGACCCACCATTTTCAAAGATACATACACTTTTTGCAAAACTTGCGAAACTTGTCAAAAGTTGGGATCAATTCAAAAGAAACATGATGCCTTAAATCCCATCATTGTCATCGAAATCTTTGATTGTTGGGGATAGATTTCATGGGCCCATTTCCACAATCCTTTGGATTTTTATATATTTTAGTTGCAGTCGACTATGTTTCAAAATGGGTCGAGGAAATTCCTTATCGGAACAATGATCAAACAGCTGTGATCAAAGTTTTAAAATAAAACTTGTTGAGTCGATTTGGAATTCCTCGGGCCATCCTAAGTGATGGAGGTAAGCACTTTTGTAATAGACCATTTGAATCCTTAATGAAAAAGTATGGAGTCACACACAAAGTTTCCACCCTTTATCACCCTCAGACAAACAGACAAGTAGAATTAGCAAATAGGGAAATTAAACAAATTCTAGAAAAAAAATGGTTAACCCAAATCTCAAAGATTGGTCTCTTCGACTAACTGATGCACTATGGGCATATCGAACAGCTTTCAAAACATTTTGTCATTTGCTTGTAGAACTTGAGCATAAAGCATTTTAGGCTATTAAAGCATTTAATTCAAACCTTGAAAATGCTGGTCATGAACGTAAATTGCAACTAAATGAACTTGAAGAGTCAAAGAATGATTCATATGAGAAAACGAAAATTCTTAAAGCTAAAACTAAGGCCTTTTATGATAGTCGAATTTCACAAAAAAATATTTGAAGTTGGTCAAAAGGTTTTGCTTTATAATTATCGTCTTCATTTATTTCTTGGAAAGTTAAAATCCAAATGGAGTGGCCCATTTATTGTGAAACACGTTTACCCATACGGGGCTATTAACATTGAGAATCCTAGGGACGGTGGTGTATTTAAAGTAAATGGACATCGTCTGAAACCCTTTTTGAAGTACTCAAAATTTCTAGAAACGTTTTTCCTGTCAGACATAGTATACCTTGATTCATATAGTTTCTTTCATGTTCTGTTTAATATTTCTGTAATTTCTATTTTTCTTAGTTATGTAGTGTTCTTGTTCTTTTATTTTATCTCACACCCCGGTAAAGTAGCGGATATCGGTACTCCGTGACTCAAGTCGGTTATTTCAGTTTCCTAAAAATACTGATACCCTACAAACTAAGGCATGGAAGAAACTCTCGCAACCCTCCACAAATATTTTCCCGCACTTCCCCAAAATGCTCTGACAAAATTTACAATGCCCGCACAGAAAGATTGAGAATTCTTATGATTTATGGTATCCTAGTGATATTCGTTGGGTAATTGAAGCAAAGGTTTGTTTGTCAGGTGAGTCACCTGACTCCTTCATTTCTTACATACCTGGTTCATGGAAAATCACATATTCTAAAAAAAAAAGAGCTAAACAAATGGGTGTTTGTTATAAAATGTGCACGCTGTACGTGCAACACTCATTGTAGTTCTTTAGGAATGGTGTCTGATAACGAGGATAAAATACAATTATTAGGGATGGACTGAGTAAGGAGCCTTTTGATGATATCATTGACTCTTGAGAAGCATCCTAGTGGATATGTTCATCGTGAAATTCTCAGATTACACACACAATTTCATAAGGAAAGACAACCATACAGTCTCGGGAATCTGACTTTAAAAGACCTCGTTTGCCAATTTATAAGAAAATTGGATGGGAAGCCTATCCCCGACCCATAGAGGGCGTTCAAGCCATTACTAGACGTAAAATCAGAGGAAGATGTGAGCCACAATCACAACTACCAGTACATATTATTACATTGATTTTCTTTACTTTAAATTACTGTTTTCCTTTACTTTTTGCCCACAGTATCTAACCTTTTTGTTCACGATCCATTTTTCTAATAGTTGTCATTTTGCAGATATTAGTGTATTTCTCACTCACCCTTTTCAGGATCTATAAATTCAGCTCGTCATCTCCATTTCCTCAACACATCTAGCTAAGAGAGGTAGCACAAATGGAGACAACTTCAAAATGACGATTCACTAATATCTATGTATTTTGTGGAACTAGCTCCGGAACTAAACCAGAATTTGTTGAGGGAGCAAAAGAATTGGGTAGAGTTATGGCGAACAAAAATATGCACTTAGTATATGGCAGTGGCAATCTTGGATTGATGGGGTGTATTTCAAAAGCTGTACAAGAAGGTGGAAGTCAAGTTTTGGGGATCATCCCAAAACCTTTAACAGAAAGCCACATCATCAGAAAATCAAATGGAGAAGAATGTATTGTCCCAGGTATGTCTGAAAGACTCACTGAAATGATCAATCATGCTGATGCTTTCATTGCTTTACCAGATGGGCTCAGAACATTGGAAGAAATATTCACTGTTGTGTCATGGGCAAACTTGAATATTCACCACAAACCTATTGGGCTGTTTAATGTTAATGGATTTTTCGATTTTTTTTTGTATTTCTTAAAGATGCCAAAAGGAATGGGTTTATTTCAAAACTGGTAAGAGATATCTTCCTAACTGTACGAACAGCTGATGATTTAATTGACCAACTCTTAGCTTATGAACCAAAAATCGACCATATTCTTTCCAAGTTGAACTGGTCTGGTAAGGATCGTGGCAAAAAGCGCAAAGTAAACCTGGACCTTAATCTGTAATCTTTAGTTATAACTGTCAATTCCACAATAACCAGGTGATATTTTCTAAACTCTCTTTCTTTCTTTAAACATTGGGGACAATGTCTCGTTTTGGTTGGGGGAGAGGATAGTTTAGGAAATAAATAATTTTCATGTTTATGTCTGTTTCATTGATGTTAGTTTTTACTGTGTGTGTTATTTTGTGTGTAAAAATATATATCCATATATACACACAAACTAACAACAATTTGTTTTCTAAACCAAGTGGAATTGTTGTTCAGAGGTGGTTGTGTAAGGAGTTTTCTCTCCTGAGACGCATCTCATTATAATTCATAACAAGTTATTTTAGTGTCCTTTCTTTTTGAATCATTTAATTTGTGAATTCTCCATAACATTGATTAAATTTGATCTTTATATGCTCGTCTGGCAGATATTATCAACAATATGGTAATATATGACCATGGGTGGTAAGTGAAAATTCTGTAATATTCAGTTCTCTAATTTGTTGGAGGTAACACCTAAAAGCAGTGAAATTTTTTATTATGCAAAACAGAAAAAAAAAAGATAGAAAAAAGAAGAAAAAAAAAGGAGAAGTTTGAATAAAGTTCGTTTCGTAGCCTTTCTAACCCGAGCAATTAAGCCTGTAGGGGTGTTTTAACACTTAGTACCCTAAGGCCAACTGGTCTTGGAATTATTGGCCCAAAGCTCGTTACAAGGGTTAAAAAGAAAGCTTAAGGAAATCAGACACTATTTATCTGAGATCCGAGCAATTAAGCCCGTTGGGGTGTCTTAACACCTAGTGCCTTAAAACCAACTGGTTTGGGAGTCACTGGCCCAATGTTCGATACATGGATTGAAGACATATTTTAGACACTGTTTATCTGAGATCTGAGCAATTAAGCCCGTAGGGGTGTCTTTACACCTAGTGCCCTAAAACCAACTGGTTTGGGAGTCACTGGCCCAAAGTTCGATACACAGATTGAAGATATGTTTTAGACACTATTTATCTAAGATCCGATCAATTAAGCCTGTAGGGGTGTCTTAACACCTA
This sequence comes from Zanthoxylum bungeanum, assembly GCA_019454045.1. Lineage (NCBI taxonomy): Eukaryota > Viridiplantae > Streptophyta > Magnoliopsida > Sapindales > Rutaceae > Zanthoxylum > Zanthoxylum bungeanum. Next base: position 25,006 of record SKCR01029220.1, read on the forward strand.
GTGCCCTAAAACCAACTGGTTTGGGAGTCACTGGCCTAAAGTTCGATACATCATTGTTTGGTATTTATATATGTTTATAAATAAACTTTTACTACCAAATAAATGTGTAAACTCTAATATAATTTAAGACAAAAATATTACTCTCTTTTCAATAAATACCAGTGATATTGTGGGCACAATATATTGATTAATACCTTATTTTATGAGTATATGGAAGAATGGTAAAAAAAGTACAGGAGAAGTCATTTATTTGATCATTCAGAAAAAAAGAAAACAATTGTTGACTTAGATAATATTTTTTCTTCCGCTTAAATTACTAGGGACTAGTAATAAGCTGGTTGGGGGGTGTGATGAATACTAAAAAATGCATATTTATTAGACGATAAGTTAATCATTTTACACTTATAGTTTCACTAATCTCCTTAAATTGACACATTTGTGAGATAATATTTTAAAGTTATGCTTTGAGTGCTTTTACTGTGTTATTTTATATTTTTGTGAGGAAAAATACTGCTCGGAAACTCGATAGGACAAATCAGACGTGAAAAAGAAAAAAACGGAAATTCTGTAAGCACGTCGTAAATTCTGCAAGCACTTCGTAAATTCTGCAAACACGGCATAAATTCTGCTAGCAGCACGTCGTAAATTCTGCAAGCACGTCGTAAATTCTGTAAGCACGTCGTAAATTCTGCATGCACGTCGTGGCACGTGGAACCTTTACGTCGTGACCGTGTCCCCAGTGTGGCTTCACCATTCTTTGACACGTGTCCACACACATGCATTCGCTAGTCTGGGTGGCCAAGTTTCCTATAAATAGGAGCGCCAGCATTAGAAATTTTCATACTTTCTTTCCTGATTCCTCTGTAATCTGGAGAGAGAGTGTCTTGTTTGTTTTTACTTAAAGCTTTTTGTAATGTCTTTTTATTTCAATAATAAATTACGAATATGTTTTATTATTACAAAATGAGTAGCTAATTTCTTTTTTGCTGGAGTAAGGGTGAAGCTTTTATAATGAGAACATAGATTAAATCGCTTTTATTATAATAAATAAATTGAAATCTAATGATTAAAACTTGATTTAAATCTAGATTAATTATTGACAATCTTATACCGCCTTTATGGCTGGTTTTATCTTTATACCCCTTATGGTTGGTTTTATCATCTACCGCCTTTATGGCTGGTTTTATCTTTATACCGCCTTTATGGATGGTTTTATCTTTATAACGCCTTTATGGCTGTTTTATCTGTCTACCGCCTTTATGGCTGGTTTTATCTTTCCACCATATATATGGCTGGTTTTATACGATTTTGGCATAATTAAGTACCTTGGTAGGACTTGTTATAGACAAACGGTATCACCGCCTTTATGGCTGGTTTATGTTTTTGGCATGCTTAGTACCTTGGTAGGACTAATTATTGACAGAAATGACTACCGCTTTTATGGCTGGTTCTTTTTATTGGCATAATTAATTCCTGTAATAGATTAAGTGGGTAAAAAATGGCAATTTATAAATTATGATGCAAGATTTCCAAATGTTTAAAAGACTAAAATTGGATCCCCTAACACCAGCATTTCCTTCTATTATTGTATTCCAACCTAAAATCCTCCAACTACTTCCACAAAGCAAACTTTTCATTTCCGCATTGTTCATTATTCTATTTTTCTAAATCTCTTCTCTGTGGATCAACACTTGACTCACCGGGTTATTTTATTACTTCGACACTATTATACTTGGGAGTAAAAGACCATTTTTTCGAGCGTGTCAAGCCCTATTGGGATTCGAAACAAACTTATTTTCGACAGTGAGCAGAAAAACTACTCACTAACACACATTATCATCTCCATTTGGGGAGTGTTTTTATTGTGGCTAATTGCAGTAATTTTAGGGACACTAGGGGCTGTATTTAGGGTTGAAAAATTAGATCTTAATTGCTGCCCATATTGACGTAAAACATTGGCTTTTTTGTGTGTGCATTGCGTGTGTTAAGTGTGCAAAACAATCCATATTTTGCTACTGTATACGATGCTGTTTGGGGGGTGTTTTGTGTTGATAAAATCAGATAAAATAGCACAAAATAATGGCCTAAAGGGTTGGATTGTTTCAGCCAGAAGGATAGGAGAGTATAAAAATCTTTCAAGGTAGATCTCGGTACTTAACACGCTTCCGCCACATGTGAAATTATTTCCTACAAGCACCATGATCTGTTGACAAGTGTTAAGATCTTATTAAATCCAACAAATTAGATATTTGATCAATGGTATGGATTCAATTTGAAATACTTTAATTATATTATTTGTTTAATAAAATTATATATAAGATATTTGATTTTGCTATTATTTATTATTAAGTAAATTTGTAAAATATCTAATTTGCTTTTATGTTAACCTATTTGCAAGTGGCACTTGTAAATTAACTTGTTACTTCCTACAGCAAGGTTGTTAGAGGTTAAATGGAAGGAAAATTATCCTTGTTATCTGTTATTAAAGGTTAAAGTCACAAGGTGACTTGGGTTATAGGTTTTAAATATTTAATGCACAACACTTGTATTATCCAGAGTTTTTGAAATAGTTCTAGAAAGTTTACAGATCGCAGTTTCGGTCTCGGAGCGATAGAATGTTAGAGAATATGAGTTGAAACATTGATAAATGTATTGAAGTATCCTAAAGTGGGATTTTTTTGTTATAGAAAGCATGAAATTTGAAAGAACTGGTTACCCGATTTTGATATTTGGGAAAAAAATTATGGCTTCGGCTATAAAAATAGCAAACGAACTCTAATTGAGGTGATTTTTAAACCATCAGACTCATTTTTCTGAGAAAAATATTTTTTTGGTTGAGAACGTTTCGAAATTTGCATTAGAAGACTCTCGAAAATGCAAATTTCCAAAAGAACTTAATGACAAGGGCAAAACTGCGATTTCATAGGGTCATATTAAATATAAGTTTCAAGCACCCCTAAATTTGACCCTTTTCACGTTTTAATGAGCAGTGGCCACACCGGCCACGTCTAGCACCAGCCAGACCACCCCCGGCCATTGGTGGTCGGCGGCATGTTAGAGGACGCCTGTAAAAGCATAAAAATGATGATAAACATGTGATGATTATCTTTCCGATCTTGGCTCATTGGTTCATTCCACGGGTGGAGCCACCAGCCAAATCGAAGCCCTCGAAGAGTACTACGAGGCTGTGGGGTTAGTTTCTCCAATCCGTGCTCGGTTGCACGTAAAACAAGGAAGAAAGAAATAGTGAATAGTAACCTCTGGATGAACTGTAACTTTGATTCAAATTCTGTCGATTCCTACGCGTTTGTGGGAGCGTAGGGAGTCAGTATATCCCCTTTGAATTTCGATAAGACCTCCCGGTAAAATATTTTAGTTAAGTTAGATGGTATTCTAATGCTTCCAGTTGTGTCTTAGAGTAATGTAATGACTTTTTTGTAATTGGATAAGTTAGAATGTATCAAATATGAGCTATTTATAGAATCCGAGCGAAATCAGAGTGAATTAGATTAATACGATAAGTAAAGCAAGTTTCCGGTAAAATCAGGTTTTGCGTGTCTATGCCTTGATGAATTTAACTATTGATATAGTTTAATATTGATGATATGATAATATTTGAGTAATTCCAGAGAGGTTCAGAGGGCTCAGGATCTTTCCGTAGCGTTATCAGATGCTTTTGCTGATGATTTTCTGAAAATGTATAACTTGCATATTTAAGCTATTGGATTGACATAGAACAATGTATGGTAATGCAATAAGAGTATTAGACTTATTTTGGGTGGTCTGTGAAGTTTTTTATATTAAGTCGGGATTTATGTAAAATTATGATCCTAATCGCATTTTGTAATTTATTTTGACAGATTTGACTAGTATCAAGAGTGTTTGGAAAACCAGATACATAACCCATGCAATGAGTACTTCTTTTATTTATTCATGTTTTTAAATAATTATAGCAATGGATATGTGTATACATGTATAAATTTATTAGTATGTATATGTATTTGTTTGTGAGGGTACAAATATATCACATTATAGAACATCATGAATGAGAGCTTTGTTGTTTCCTAGAATACGAGTTAACGGTTAATGATGATGAGATTTAAGGTATCATGCAATAAGTTTTTTGGGTATATGTGTTTGTGATCCCTTTTAAATGTATTGGAGGGGACCCGTGTTGTGAGTTTGATGTATAGGTGTAGCTATGGGTATTTTATTTGTTAGATGATGATTGAAGAAAATAATGTATGAAGTAATTATATGTAACATTCCGCCTGATGCCAAGATGCTACCGGCAGGAGACAGGAAAACCCATCTCCATAAGCCTCTAATGCTACTAAAATTATGGCATGACCTCTATTAAAAATCATGAAACCTGGATCAAAGTCTAGCACCTCGAGGTGTCCTGATATTAAAAACAATCAATTATTCTCAACTCATATTCTAAAAGGCCTGCGGCCTGACATATCTCATCTCATAAGAAAATAGGCCTCCGGCCTGACATTAGACAGATAACTACTGAAATACTTAAACTATGACTGGTTACTTATTTATGATGATCCCGGATCAAGGTCGCCATAAATTTCTCCTAAACGAAATTAACTTATTATCTACCAAACCACCCAAACCTGTGGCTAAGGCCATCCCAAACCTGTGGTGTTTAGTCAGCTTAAACTATGGTTGGTGACCGGTGTAAACAGACACGTATAACGCAAACACACGTATCATTCAAGTAGTATAAAAATATCGATACCACGAGGACTTAATTCATACTGTTGTTATTAATTATTGATACTATTTATTTACAGGTATCTAATTATAGAGAGAAGAGAATGATTGCTTTTGTTGGTTAAATGTGGATTTGATAAATAAAATACTTAAAGACACAAAAGAAAATACTAAGGAAAATAACAAAAGACTCAAAGATCTAGGGTTGTGAGTCCACACAACATTATTAACAGATGAATTGATTAACTTATATATCTGTAATAAATTAGTTTGCTAACTTGGAACACGAAGATATGCAAAAGCCTCTGTCGATGGTCAGATGCAAATACCCTGTATAACCCAATTGAACCATATGTCTATGTCAACCAAATTACCCGGATTCATTAAGATTAAGTTCCAATTATGGCTACTCCTGCCCGACATGTATATGTCTATCCTGTAAGGAAATATATTAAAGGGTTATTTATCCTCAAGGAAGATCGTGGGCTATTGAATCTAAGGCTAAAACCTAAAATCTCTTCGTCAAGTTCATTTTAAGTTTACCAAATCAATCTTATTAATGGCCAATTAACAAGAAGCAGTAAGCTTAAGACTCAATAAACAAACTAAAGAATTGCCCATAAAAATAAAATCAATTATTAAGTGTGTGGATATTGTGTTTCATCACTTCCCTAGAATAAAAATAAAATGATGGGGTTAGATGATCCACATTTAATATTTCTTATCTAGGAATCTCACTTAATATAATATATAAATTATTTTCAGTTCTGCTTTCTCAGGAATTAATAATGTTAAACATTTAAAACCAGCCATATAGGCGGTGATCCATTTAGTCCAATTACACCAGCCATATAGGCGGTAATTATCTGTCACATAAAGACCAGCCATATAGGAGGTAAAGTAATTTATATTTAGACCGACCATATATGAGGTAATAAAGTCTGACATTAAATAATCCGGTTAAATTATAATTTATAAATTATAATTAAGTGAGATTTACCTAGATAATTATATTAAATGTTTCACCTTTTACCCAGCCGAAATTTAACTACAAAACATAAAAAAAAAAAAAAATAAAAACTGAAATTAAAATTAAAAATAAAAATACATAAATTAATTATTACAAAATAGATGCAATCCTTAAAAACAGGGAAAAGATCCCAAGGAAAGCACGAGGAAAATAAGGTGCATATGAGCTCAATTTATAGGCATCTGATCGGCCACGCGTCGCGACGCGTAATTCCTTCTTGCGTCGCGATGCGAGGTTGTGTTGACCGATCAAATGCGGTTTGACTTTGACTTTTGATGCGAATTTCGTCGTCCCAATAGGATTTCGACACGTGGCACGCGGTAAGATCGGTCCAATGACATCCTAACGCGTGGCAGAATGTGATTCGCGGATGATTCGGTCCATTCAGAAGGTGACACGTGTCACGCGGAGTGTCGGCACCATAGGATTGCGACACGTGTCACGGTGCATGTTAACAGATCTTCTGTGATGATGACACGTGGCACGGCTTACGTTAGCAAGTCAAATTTTTCAGATTTTAACACGTGTCCCCCCAGCGCAGGTTAGCAGAATGCGGCGCACGTTAGACGTCGCGACACAGGCAGCGTGTCGCGATGCGTAAAATTACCAAAATGCCATTTTTGTCATTTTTTCACTGTTTTGGCCCCAAATTGCTTCCAATGGTTCCCAAACTTTATTTATCTGTAAAATAACAATAAAACACATCAACACGTTCACAAAACCCAAGAAACTATACATAATATTAGGTTAAATGAGTGGGAAATAGTGATATAAATACCACTCATCACACCCCCAAACCTAACATTTTGCTAGTCCTCGAGCAAAACACAAAATCAATAACATAAAAATAAAATTAAGCTAAGCCACTTTTGTAGGGATCACAGTTGCATTTATCGTATGCAACAAGCCTTTGAACCCCTAGGTGTCCCTAGTGGACGAGTTGTAGTCTCGTGAGGGTTTACAGAAACGATACCCACAAACGTCAAACTAATGCACACAAAAGCAAAAAGAAAATAAGACTAATGCACTTAAAATAAAATATTAGATATATAAATAACGTCCTCAGAGAATGTTTAGCATCAAAGTTAGAGGAACCTTCAAAAGGCATATTTCAACTAAAATCCTTTCTTTTGAACAACATATCTAAATCAGACTCAAAATGTGTGTGTGAATAATCTTGCAAACAGCTTCGACTCTAAATCGTCAACTCGGTGATTTCGTCTCAACTTTCAGCAGTTAATGGGTCAAACCAATCTGAGTATCTAAAATTGTTCTGTCTACTACAATCAGCACAAGAGAGGTATGTGATTTTTCTGATTTTTTTACATACCTCACATAATAAATAATTATAGACAGAAAGAGAAACTCAAGCAAATGGTCATTCATCAACCACCAATTATTTTAACTAGTCACTTTGTTAATTCCTTATTATCTAACTGCTTACAGAACTATTTTTAAAGTGCGCACGAGTCTGACCTAAATATGAAATTCAAAATAGGGATAAAAGTGAAATTAGCATTTATCTTTTCCTAAAACTTTTTGACTAAACAAACAATCAAATCATTGGACTTTTTTTTTTATTTTTTTGATTTTAAAACACACACTATCACACAAAATGCAGAAGATAAAAGTGCTGAAAAACACACGACATGCAAAATGGAAAACTTTTAACGGAATTTTGAAAAAAAATTAAAAGCAAATAACCCACACCCCGAAACCTAAATCTAGCATTGTCCCCAATGCGTTTCAAAGCATAAATCAAAAGAAGGGAACAATAGTACCTGAGTTTTTTAATCGTCAGCCTCCTCCTCGTCACTGTCATCCTCTGGTGGGTCAGGGAACTCTGGAATATTAATGTGCAAATCATGTGCCATTTTTTGAAGTGCTTGGCCGATTGCTCTGTTATACTGAAGCATGTAGTCCACACGAGATCCCAATCGCCGAATTTCTTGAGATATAGTGCGAGGCCGAGATGATCTTTGTGGTGGTTGAGGTGGCTGTTGTGGTTGTGGTGTAGGTGTAGAAGAAGATGATCCGGCATGAGATTGTCTCTCTGTATGGAATTACTGGATGATGCGGGCTGTTATTGTAGTCGTGGGCTGTGTTATCTCCTCTCTAGGGTCAACAGCGACCCTGGCCAATGTGCACAAAGATGAAATCGGGTAGAAATATAACAGGCCTGCCTGTGTTGATCTTGCAGCCTAGACTATATTGGTAGCAATCAACTGACCAACATTGATTGTATAGCCTTCCAGTATGCAGTATAGCAAAATCATCTGGTCGTTTGTGACATAAGTAATGTGAGTCCCATGTAGTAAAGTTCTTGTCAGAAAGTGGAACCACACTTTAGCTTCAGGTTTCAGTAACCTCGAACTCATCTTCAAATATTCCCCATTGCTACTCATGACCCACACAACATTAGTGATGCACAAGGTCTCCGTTAGATGAGTGATGTCAACATCTTCTTTTATTGCCGAATATTCATCAACTTCCATATCTGCCAACCCATAGAACTCATTGATAGTTGATGCATCAAATTTCACTTGTTGTCCTCTTACCATAGCCACATACTCTTGATGCTCGTAAGCATTAGCGTAAAACTCACGTACAATAGTAACAAAAGCAGGGTGAGGCTGGTAGATAAGCTTATGCCATTGCCTGGTATCAATTATCCTATTTATCTCGGGAAATAGTCCGGGGTGGATTTCAAACCCCTCTCTATAATAATAGAAACTTTTTGTTCATTCCCTCTTCATATCTCTTCTCTGCCTCTGCCGAGACAAATTTAGAAGCATCAAAACTCGGTCCGGCAGATGTTGAAGCCCTCGATCTCTTTGGTGCCATTTTTCAGTAAAAATTTCGACAGAATCTCCTCTAAAATCAAGATTTTCCAAATTCAACCTAAATCTAACACAACAATCTTCTCCCCCAATTCTAAGAAATTCAAATAATTTTTTCACACTTCCAAATATCCAAATACACCACACAAATCAACCATAAACTTCACAATTTTTTTTTTCAGCTATCCCCTTTTACTGCCAAAATTTTGCATCCACTAGCATCCAAAATTTATACACAAATTCGGCCTATCCCCTTTTGTGAATTTGGAAATGGAAGAGGAAAGAATCACGTTTTTACCACTCACTACTTGAAGAACCAGATCTGGAGGTGGTGTGTCTCGGCAGTGGGTCTCAGCAATGGGTTTCGGCAGTGGGTGGAGGTTTGACCGTGGATGAAATCGGCAGTGGGTCAACTGGTGTAAGTCTCGGCCGTCGGTGCAGGCTCGGCTGTGGACCTCGGCAATGGGTTTCGACAACTCGACCGTGGCTTGGAATGGGTCAGTCGGTGGTTGAAGGTCTCTCGGCAGTGAGTCTCGGCCGTGGGTGGAGAAGAAATCGGCTGAGACTTTGTAACGTTTTAGTGAGATTTGATGAGTTTAGAAGATTTTGGTTGTTGGTTTAGTGTTTAGAGGGTGAGATTTCAGAGGAATATTGAGAGGAAATGGCGAAAATTGGAAGAAGGAGAGTGAGATATGTACGGCGGCTGTTGGTTTTTGTCATGAAATTGAACTCGCGTCGCGACGCCAATTTTCTTCTTGCGTCGCGACACTCGGTTTTTAGGGTTAGGGTTTTGTGTCTTGAGGCTATGTGTCTCGACACGCGGGAATTTTTTTTTTTGAAAACCAATTGTTTCGACGAATAAATCCACTGGGACGCGTCTCAAGAGCTGACTCCTTACTCGGTCGTCTTTACTGGATTAACTTTATATCCTCGCGATTTTGTCAAATTTATTTTGTTGAAAATCCCGCTTGTACTGGCTTGCTTTGTCCTAAAATATTCCGTCTTTATTTTTCCTGTAAAAATAACATAAAATCAAAAATTCTACAACATGTATACACAAAATAATAAAAATTAAAATAAGTAAAATTATTGCATAGGTTGCCTCCCTGCTAGTGCTAAATTTTTCATCTTCAGCCAGACGTGACTGAAATCTGTCTGTCAAGGAGGTTTCAGCGTCGTTTTGGACGTCCGATTAAAGACGATCCCGTGAGCGTTGCTTTTGAAGGGTATCTTCCAACGGTAAAGTGACAAAAAGAATTTTGTCTCATTCAGTGCTCGTGCCACCTTCTTAAACTTTGTCGCTCCAGTGGTTCTTGAAAAGAAAGAAAGAAAATCAGGAGGTTTCGTATGGTGCTTGACTTTGAATGGAAGTTCCATTATGTCAAGCTTCTGGGCGATATCTCGGATCTGTACTCCCCAAAACAGTGATGTTTCTCCTGAATTCACTGGATCTTCAATAAAGTCAGACATTTGCTCCTCCATTTGCTCTGCTTCTTGCTCCACATTTTCTTCACAGATATAATTTATGATTTTCGCATTCAATTCTTCATCTGTCATCTGTGAAATGCATGCTCCATAAGTGCCAACCTGAGGATGTAAAGAAATATCAGATTTTAGGTCTTCATCCTCTGATATTACTGGCTCAGGTAGATCTTCTTCAAATATTTGTGCAATGGATGCTCCAAGATCTTCATTTTGAGGATACAGAATTCCATCCTCATTTGTTGATGCAGTTGGTACAAACAACTCAGCTTCTTCATCCTCATCAAAGTCCGAATGAGAAAAATCAAATAGAGACTTTGCTGGTTTGGGTTCCTGAACTGATAGCTCTAGTTATTGATTCTCCTCAGCCTCCTCATCTGCTAAAGTGTCATTGTGAAATGCTTGGCACTCGAAGGCTTCATCAGTTTCATCTGAAAATGTTTCTTGAGGTATGTAGTTCTGATTTTCTGTTAATTGTCTCGTTTGTTCTGTCAGTCTCTGAATGGATGCTGATTGTCTCTGAATACTTTCGAGTTGATTCTGAAATGTTTCAAGCATTGTATTCAACTTTTCATCTTGCTTCTTGAACCAATCTTTGAGAATGTCAATCATCTGATCTTCTTATGATGGTTCAGGTTCTTGATGAAGATCAAAGGTTGATGGTGGATAAGATGGAAAGTATGATAGTTCTTCGTACCTTGAATGATTCCAATAATTCTGCCTGAAAGGTATATACATTGATCGCTCGGGTGGTTACCATCACATATTACAGATCTCCATATTTCGTTCTGTTGAGCAAATGTAGAATTGATTGGTTCTGACATCCAGTGATAATTGTTGGGCTAGACAACAGACCTCAGAAAACCGGACTGTATCTCATTGAATTAGGGTGTATCTTTTTCTAGTAAAGCTCGTAATCTTTCAATATCCCAATAGTATTCCATTGTTCAGCCACCTAAAATAAAAGAAAGACATAAAAATTACAGATAAAAATAAAGAAAATTAGATACAAGTAAATTAGATAGCTTCAAAATTAATAACTCAAGAAAAATAAGTCTCCGGCAACGGCGCCAAAAACTTGACCGGCGTAAACACACACGTATAACGCAAGCGCACGTATCGTTCAAGTAGTATAAAAATATCGATCCCACGAGGACTTAATTCCTACTGTTGTTATTAATTATTGATACTATTTATTTACAGGTATCTAATTATAGAGAGAATAGAATGATTGCCTTTGTTGGTTGAATGTGGATTTGATAAATAAAATACTTAAAGACACAAAAGAAAATACTAAGGAAAATAACAAAAGACTCAAAGATCTAGGGTTGTGACTCCACACAACATTATTATAAAGATGAATTGATTCACTTATATATGTGTAATAAATTATTTTGCTAACTTGGAACACGAAGATATGCAAAAGCCTATGTTGATGGTCAGATGCAAATACCCAGTATAACCAAATTGAACCATATGTCTATGTCAACCAATTACCTGGATTCATTAAGATTAAGTTCCAATTACGGCTACTCCCGCCCGACAAGTATATGTCCATTCTGTAAGGAAATCTATTAAATGGTTATCTATCCTCAATGAAGATCGTGGGCTATTGAATCTAGGGCTAAAACCTAAAATCTCTTCGTCAAGTTCATTTTTAGTTTACCAAATCAATCTTATTAATGGGCAATTAACAAGAAGCATTAAGCTTATGACTAAATAAACAAACTAAAGAATTGCCCATAAAAAGAAAATCAATTATTAAGTGTGTGGATATTGTGTTTCATCACTTCCCTAGAATAAAAATAAAATGCTAGGGGTTAGAGGATCCACATTTAATATTTCTTATTTAGGAATCTCACTTATTATAATATAAATTATTTTCAGTTATGCTTTCTCAGGAATTAATAATGTTAAACATTTAAAACCAGACATACATGCGGTAATCCATTTAGTCCAATTACACTAGCCATATAGGCGGTAATTATCTATCACATAAAGACCAGCCATATAGGCGGTAAAGTAATTTATATTTAGACTGACCATATAGGCGGTAATAAAGTCTGACATTAAATAATCCGGTTAAATTATAATTTATAAATTATAATTAAGTGAGATTTAACTAGATAATTATATTAAATGTTTCACCTTTTACCCCAGCGGAAATTTAACTACAAAACATAAAGAAAATAAAAAAAATAAAAAATGTAATTAAAATTAAAAATAAAAATACATAAATTAATTATTACAAAAATAGATGCAATCCTTCAAAACAGGGAAAAATCCCAAGGAAGCACGAGGAAAATGAGGTGCAAATGAGCTCAATTTATAGGCATCTGATCGGCCACGCGTCGCGACGCATAATTCCTTCTTGCATCGAGACGCGAGGCTGTGTTGACCGGTCAAATGCGGTTTGACTTTGACTGTTGACGAGGATTTCGTCGGCCCAATAAGATTTCGGCATGTGGCACGCGGTAAGATCGGTCCAATGACATCCTGACGAGTGGCAGAAAGTGATTCGTGGATGATTCGGTGCATTCAGAAGGTGACACGTGTCACGCGGAGTGTCTGCACCATAGGATTGTGTCACGCGGAGTGTCTGCACCATAGGATTGTGACACGTGTCACGGCGCATGTTAGCAAATCTTCTGTGATGATGACATGTGGTACGACGCATGTTAGCAAGTCAAATTTCTCAGATTTTGACACGTGTCCCCCATCGCAGGTTAGTAGAATGCGGCGCACGTTAGACGTCGCGACACAGGCAGCGCGTAGCGACGCGCAAAATTACAAAATGCCCTTTTTGTCATTTTTCACTGTTTTGGCCCCAAATTGCTTCCAATGCTTCCCAAACTTTATTTATCTGCAAAATAACAATAAAACACATCAAAACGTTCACAAAACTTAAGAAACTATACATAATATTAGGTCAAATGAGTGGGAAATAATGATATAAATACCATTCATCAGCTGGTTACTTCATATGGGTCTCATGAGGTAAAAATGCAAGCATTAGCTAACTATGAGCTATAGAACTTTTACTAAAACACTGAGCTGAAACCTCAGACCTCTATACAACATAAGATACCGACACTTGATTCAATCCATTGGAATCTTCACAAACTACATTCTGAATGTAGTAACACTCAACACTCAGCCATTACATTAATATCATGAATCGACCAAGCATCTCAACATACAATTTATACATAGTATAAATTTATAACATACTACCATCTTACTCATCGAATCTTAACTAGACATAACTGAACTTTTAACTCAAAGATAAATATCTCCACCAAATAAGGAAACCAACTGTGCAGGGTCCAAATTCTGAAATCACACTATAATAGAATAACAACTGCATCTAACCTCGGAAGGCAAGCTATATGCAATAGCTAGAATTTCTATATCTGAGAATTGTAAAACTTAAATAGAAACTTTGAAAACAATATAGGTTTGTAAAAAAAGAAATCCCAAATGTTAGAAAATATCCAAGTCAGCTGAGAGTAAAACCGAATTCAAAACATGTGATGCTATACAAGATCAAGTAGTGTCAAAATCATATAAATGGAATTACATTTGGTACTTTTTTGGAAATCAATTCTTTTATAAATTTAAACAGTTATGCAAAAGGATTATCATGAAAATATTTGTAGTTGGAAATCACATAAAACCTTCTAAAAATTATTTTATCTGAAAACTTAAAAAGACACTGTAAAAACTTGGTGATTAGGGGCGTTACGTATCTGAAATCCTCTTAGTTTCTCTTAAAACTGTTTCTCTTGAAAACTCATTTATAAACCATCATTCTGAAAAATCATGTCTTTGAGTATCTGTAGAAAACTTGACACATGGGGGCGTTACTGTTGGGGTTTTATCAGGGCGGCGCATCGGAAGAAGCGCGGTTCGGGCGAAATCGTAATTTAAAATTTTTAAACTTACGAATTAATTATTCAATATCCAATATAAATAATCTATTCATATTTCATCTAAACATATTTATTCGATATCAAATAACGACATAAATGATATAGAATATCGCGAAACTTTTACGAAAATATTTTTCCGCAAAATAGCATAAAACGCATTTCCGACCCAACCAACCGACCAATGCACATAGGGGCTACCCGGGTCAGCCCCAAAAATATTTGGACAGTTCGTGGTCGCCTGAATAGTGACCAACTCATTGTTTGTGCAGCCGTTACCTTGTAACGCCGTTTTTAACCGTTTTCGCGTATTTTCACTCCGAAATAATTTCCGGTAATTATTTTCTTGGGCAATTAAAATAAACCAATTTATTCTAATTACTCAATAAATAAAAATTGAATATTTGTATCCAAAAATCATATTTTTCTCTATTTATCGTGAGACCCCAAAACTTTACATTTTGATCATTTTAACCATTTTCTTTAATGTAAAAGTCAAACATTTATACTTAATCATTTCCTTTAATAAATATCAACTTAGATATTTTATAATTTCAATTACTTTAATTATTTAACAATTAAATAATTATTTAAATATAAATATCAAATATATGTATTATATTTACTTTAAATAATCCAAATATATATTCATGATATATGTCAAATATCATAATCTGATAATTAATTAATGTGAAATATACTCGTAGACAGAACTGACGAATACCTATGCTCTGTACACAGAACTGACGAATCCTATCTTGATACACACAAGATATCCTGAGGATCAGTCCACACCCAACGAACAGGCGGAGGTCTGATCTAAATTGATCGGTGACGTGACTTCCATCAAAGTATGGAGGATACCTCATATATCCACAGTGGTATCTCAAGTTAAAGAATCATTATGCTACTCAACCCAAGAAGATTCATATTGACGTTGGTGTACCATCTATTAGGTAATCTTCGGTGAGTCATTCAATGTTTATCAAATAAATACCTACACATCTATACGATTCTCCCGAGAATCATGGTTCATTGGGATAAACCATCGGACCAAGTCACGATATACGACATGTACTGGTCTCAACGAATTTTTACTAACTGACCCGTGTCAGTAAATCTTGACCAGAAACTTTATTTGATAATATATTTCTAGTAGTGACACTTCCCAATGTCAATTACAAGCCACATTTTAATTGCGCACTACGTTGTATATTATCGGGTCATTGTCATATATATATATATATATATCACTAAACACGATTTAGTTTTAATCTAATGAATTAGATCGAATATATATAATAAAAGACAAGAGGTGCAACCATAAACAAGTAATATTATGGAAAACGATATTGCTCGTATTCATGAATCAGACATAAATACGATCCGGATTGGCGCTCCGAGCACCAACCTTAACAGTTACGTATCGTCTCCCCCCCATACGCCTAAACTAGTGGTCTTGGGGTGTTACGTATCGCCGTCCCCCAAGTCATTGAACTGAAGCCAGTGTGCAAATCCATGCTATTGGGGCGTTACGTATCGCCGTACCCCTAGCCCTGAAATTTGGTGGTCTTGGGAAGTTACGTATCGCCGTCCCCCAAGCCACTGAAACTAGGGTCTAGGGGTGTTACGTATCGTCGTCCCACTAGTCCTGCTCTACATATGCACATGTTTAATCCGTCAATTCCAGTAACACTCAATTCCATAAGTCACATCTGAGGTGGCTTTTTCCACCTTGCCTCCAAGAAACATTAAAATCTTACATTCAAAATCAAAGCTTTATAAGTCATTCTCAATCATCAATACACTGGAAATCATTTCGGCTAACTCCCTATTTGCAGAAAACTAAATTTTATATCAAAAGCAAATAAGTAAAAATCAATATGAGAAAAATATCCACTCACTATAACTAGGATCCAGTGGCGTTACATATCGCCATCCCCCAAGTCATTGATCTATATTTGTCCATGTACACTGTGTCCCCATCTGGGTATGCATAATACATATGCATCATCATAACAATCATATGATCATGTAAGTCATGCGATGAAATGTAATGCAATGCAATGCCTTTATCCATATATACAACAACAAAGTCAACCACAGTCAATTACGAGCTGGTGACATCTCACTCATCCAATACATACAAAGTGGGCTCATACCCCATTTCAACTAACGCATCCATATGAAAAATGCTCGCACGTGTCATCAAACATATCAACACATACAAATAATATTAGCTCATTACATGTCTCACTTCATATCATATCAATAACAATGATCCATACATGTGGTAGTCGATTATCCTAACCATACGTAATCTCGAACTTCATTCTCAAGAATATATCTTAACTATCATCTTTTAACCTATCATGTCAATATATATATATATATATATATATATAAAAATTAAATACGAAATCCCCAATTTAAGTTCTCATCGCATGAGTTACATAACTAGCTTCGCGAGCACTCCAATACATAGTCACATTTGTCAAAATAAATGGCGAAATACCATCAAAAACACGACTTACAGAGTTCTCGACAAAACTACGAAAAAATCACGGATCTTTCCGGAACAACCAAATCAAGTCCGTTTTCAATGTTTTCAGTTTCAATAATCTTAAAACACCATATTCTAAGCCACTAGTTCACCTATATTCTTGGTTTACGCGTTATCAGAATAAATCTTCCGAAAGTTTCTGTAAACGTGTTCATGATATTATATATAACTCATAACTATCGTTAAAATCAAAACACATCATTATATACAAAAATCCACTTTTACCGAAAACTTACATATTCTATCAGATCGATCAAACTCATTTGGTTTTCACTTGGATTTTACCAAATGCTCTTATTGAATATACTAATACTCAAACAATCCAATTTATATCAATACTATACTCTACGAAGCTACTGGATACATCAAAACATTTAACTATAAACTTGAAATTTGTGGATTTTTACCATGAGGTCTTACCGAGATTTCGAGGGCATATACAGACTCCAAACGATCCCACGAACGCGTTGGAATCGACAGAATTCTGATCGAAGCTACTGTTCATCATGGGTTACTATTCATTTAAATCTTCCTTCCTCATTTTGAGTGAAACGGTACACGGAATGAAAAAATCATCACCGCCAACTTGTAGTACTCTTCGAGAGCTTTGATTTGGCGGGTGGCTCGAGTCGTGAAACGAAAGGTGGAGCGGAGTTCGGAATACCCATTTTCTCGCATTCTTCACGTCAAAACTCTGGATTCTAGCATCCCTTGGATGACCACCGGCTGCTGGAGGATGGGGGAGCTCCAACACATAATTTTAGGGTGGTGCACCGACCGACGGAGGCCGGGGTGTGGCCGGCGCAACCAGAAACCGGTGGTGCGAATTTGTGGGGTGGGGGGTCGAGTTTGAGGGATTGAGAAGTTTTGCCATTTTTGGCAATTTCAGAAAATTATGGGTATTTATAGAAAAGTTTCTGAAATTTACAATCTGACCCCCAAAATTATAATCAGGCCCCTACCATAGGGATTTCAAAGAAATTTATATTTTTGAAGCCCTTCTGATGCATATTTCGAAACATATTCAACATGAAAGTTGTTTGTCTCAGCAAACAAAATTCGATGGTTTAAGAATCAAGTCATTCAGAGTTTGTTTCCTATCTTTATAGTCAAACCAACAAACTTCTTTTGTATATAATAATATACATAAATTGCGTAAGTGGTTCTTTAATGTCACGCGATTTCCAATACATCAAATCTCAATTTTAAAATATTTCGAGCTATATTTCAACACTTCAACTCTTATTCTCCAGTGAAGTCTCATTGCGAGACCCGATCTGCAATTTAAAATCCGTCCGTAAGAGTTTTCGAATTTTGGAAATTTCCTTTTTACTCTTCATTCACATCACAATGCAATTTCCTGAATAAATGACCAAATTCGACGTAGTTCCTCTCAAAATTTTGAAACCTTTCCAACATAAAGGTTGTAGATATTTGTATTATTTTTCCAGTGATATAATATTCATAACAATCGGAGATTTTATGAAAACGTTATGCCTAAACTACTTAGGGCTGTCGAGTTGTATTCTTGGCTAAATTCTGTATCGGAACTGCGAAACATTATCGATTACCCGAAAAGTAAATTTATGAGCACGTACATGCTTGAACATGATTTAAATCATGTATCATACCTTCCATAGTGTAATAGTTATCGGTCTCTAACAACTTACAAATCATCGGGATTGCCAGATGTTACAAATTCTCCCCCCTCTTAAATAGGATTCGTCCTCGAAACCCTTCCGATGCTGAACTTCTTAGGTTCGACTTGGTTTGAAGGTATCTTGATTCTACTACTTTTATCTTCCTTTACTTTTTTCCTGCTATACTTACTCGATATTATGACTTCTGGGAATCGTGTATCTTGGTATACTCTATTCGATTCTTATAACTGAAAGCTTACCTTTTTGAAAGTCCTTTTGGAACCCTTATTTCTCGTATAACAATGTAGTCCGTACAATATAAATGTTATCTATATAGATATGTATTCTTTCATAGAACTTATCATCAATAAAATTTACCTATCTCTTATTCTACCCTTCATGACGTCCTGGCAATGTGTACTAGGGGTACTTCATCTCTTAGGGTCTGAACTTGTGTTATTCTCGAACTAGTGTCCAAGTGGATTACTTATTTCTATCTGATACTCTATGACTTTCTTTTACTTTATTTTCTTTTTTTCTTTAAGGAATTAATAATTCTTAAGACTTCCTAGATATTCTCTTGTTTGATATTTGCTTGCACTCAAGTATACTTAACTTGTAAGATCCTGAACGAATTGATGCACTTGTTGTACTATGATTGTAAACATAATTATTCCAATTGAATCCTTGATCCTCAATAATAATATCTAATCTGTTTGGGGGATTTATACCAATTCGATACATTTGTAACAAAATCGCACTGATGTCATGTGATTTTACTGAATGTGTAATTGAATTTTTCGTAGCTAGTGCTCCCACTTCTCTGAGGATATCTAAGTCTCCCAAAATTAATTCTAATAGAATTATCTACTTAATTCTCTATTTCTTTTTTGCTAAATTCAATTGCTTATCGGCTTCACCCTTCAAGTTCTTTTAACTCTGCTTATTTGAGTAGCTTAAGGTTCTTTGGATCCTGGTCGAACTGCTTATGCACTTCTGCCATACTGTTATTGTTTATTGATGCCTCTAATATTCAGGATATGAAGTACCTATATTAGGTTCAAGTGTTTGTATACTTCATGCCCAAACCGTATTCCTTACAATTAACATTGATGCTAACAGTTTGTTTCTGCGTACTATTCATACTCTTTTGGTTCTTTTCAAATTTGTAGCTAGTAAAATTCTGATTACCCACCCCTTTTTCTCTGATTCGATTTCTTTGCTTGTATATACTCTAAGATGTCTCACTCTTAATTATTCTCATGATCTGATTCTATTAGGTATTTTCCTGGTCTCGACAATATTCATGAACTTAGTCTCTTTAGCCCTTTTACGCTATACTTTAATAAATCTATCTCAAATGACCTTAAGCCTCAACTTCTTGGTCCTTGTTATCTTTCCTCTATTCTATATTTAATAGAATTTTGGTTTTTTACTAATATCTAAAGGCCCGCTGCTATTCTTTCATAATCTACTCTACTGCTTTGCTCTATATCTGAAACCTCTATCGTCTATGTCTTTGTCTCATTATCCGAAGGGTTTGATCTTTTACATATCCCTCGTCATGTCTAAAAGTGGTTCTGTTGTATACTATTATTGTTTAACTACTACTTTCTCTCTTCATTATCTCATCTAGACAGCTTCTCTCTCAAATCATTTATTTAGAGTTATTTACTTTCTCTCTTCATCATCTCATTTAGACAGCTTCTCTCCCAAATCCTTCATTATCTCATTAGGACATCTCTACTAAATATTTTGGTTTCGGTGCTATTCTCCAACTAGATCTTCTATCTCAATACAATGAGACTCTTTATAAGTTATATACTATATTCCTGAGAGTCGCTTTCTCTGGTCCTTTCGCTCTTTTGAGCCTTTACTCCATTAAGGGCTTTCAATTCAATGATGATTTCTATATTTGGCTCGAATTACTATAACTTCAAACTATTCTATCTCATAAAGAACATTTCCATCTCATGATTCTTATCTATGTTCCTTTGGACTTATTGGTTAGGCCATCTAGCCGTCTCGTAATCCATCTATTCTGTCAACTACTATTCTTTATTGGTTCTTCTCCTTACTAAGCTCTAAATGGAGGGGGTGAATATATGCATTCTGTTGGTTTCTATTAAGGTCCCGGATCGATTATAAGCATGAAAAACATTGCGAATACATATCGACGAAGTTGCGGAATACTCACATCGATCGGTTGAGACGATTTGAAGCCGAATGGAGCCAAAAACGCACTGCCATTCATGCCCAAACTGCAGCAGTCTTGCTCACTGGTTTGAGCTGAATCGGATCTCATTTTGAAGCTCCAAACTTCGTCGGATGAGTCCCGCCTCATGGGTGGACTTCCCTAACACCTTCGCAACTCTCGTAAGTGTGCTAGCACTTGCGTTTTTGCATCAAAAACGCACTCATTGCTTCCCTAAAGCTCACGGCAGTGAGCTGTGAAGAAGAAAGAAAAATGAAGCCCCTTGGGCGTGAGAAGTGAGAGAGAAATGGAGGAAATGTGTAATGGTTGACTTGGTAAATGAATTACCAAAATTTGCTTTATATATTTTCCAAAAATATTAAGCATTTACCATTTTATTTATCAAATAAAGTCAAAATGGAAATGGCTATCTCAACCACCAACACTATTCTACCAAAACACATCAACTATTCATTTCACTTTATCAAAGTGACATGTAGTCATTCAATCAATCAATCACATCAATCAATCACATCACTCAATGACATTTGATTTGACGCTTGATGTGACGAATGATTTGACGCTTGATGTGACTTGCATTGCCGCACTCGAATTCGAAATACGAATGCGCTCGCAATCACACTCGGGCTCGGGTTCGCTAATTCCCAATTAGCGAGTTTTCCGTCGCATCGGAATTAAATGATTACGCCTAGCGAATTCACTATTCACGTCACTAACGAATTAATTCTAAATTAATTCGTTCGCCCGAATTAAAATCTAATTTTAATTCCGCGTCGAAATCCAATTTCGTTTAATATATCGAATATATTAATTTATCGATTAATTCCAAATTAATCGTTATCTCTCTCTAGACGATATTTTATCCCAGATAAAATATCTCCGTAATTAATCCTAGATTAATTTTCTCTTTCTTCTATACAATCCCAGATTATTAATGAGTGCGAGTTATGCGTCATCGGTGCATTATCGGGAAGAGACCCATGAGATCCCCGGACAATTCGGTAGTAAATACGGTCGTCGGAGTATCCGAATCACGTACGTACCAAGTACTAAGTTCTACCGATTTACGAGACAAGATCGACTTCTAGCAAAGCACGAAGTCTATCCAATTCTCCGGTCATATTCTCTAAGAATATTTAAGATCTATATCAAGCGTAGTATACCAAGTATCGTGTATATCTGCCCAGTATCGGATAGTCACGTGCTAGGGCTGGGGCTGGATAAGTGTCTGCCCCGTCCGAAGCACATATCGGATGTCTGGTACTAGTCTCTATAATCGGATATACACGACCTTGTCATAATATCCCGATGGCTGGCCAGCACTTAAGAGCACTAATACCGTATCCTGCGTGACATCATCTCCACTATGACTGGAGTGATACTTCCGTCTTGACATCACACCCAATACTCTACGATTCTCAATATACTCAGCAGTCGGCGTACATAGAACCGGTTAGAGTCCTAGACGACCTCAACAAAAGTATACTGATTGTCGTAAGCATTAGCGGTGCAAGTCTCAGGTTAAGACCATACACACCTACCGTGATGTCGGACTCCCATAGACACATAGTCATAATACCAATGGGATTCCGAGGGGTCTATCCAGAGCGAAGCTGTTTCCCATACCATCGGTGAAACACAACCTCCTATCGCACTTGCATGAGTATCCAATACCCAAATATATGAGAACTATGCCGTTGTGCCATCACAACGCGCACAAGTGCAATACTAGCCTATTCCGCATTATCGATGTCCAGTCTCGATAATACTCCGGCTAGGGATATTTAATGATTAATCCTTCGTGGACTGATACTGTCTCATATCATCTCAATCCAGGAACTAATCATAGGGACCTCTCTTCATTTATACATCTAAGGTGATCTAATCACAAATGATGAGAGTGCAATTTCCTTGTCACATAGTTAATTTGTACAACAACACTATGATCTGTACAAATAGTGACGCTATGGGTCATGTTATCCAACAATCTCCCACTTGGCACATAGCCAGTCACTCAAGTGTCGAACACCCGAACCTATGTACGGTTCGCTCAAATTGCTGAGAAAAGGTTTTCGTCAGCGGATTTTCATGATTATCGTCTGACGCGATTTATACGATCATCACATCGCCACGATGTATGATCCGAACGAATCAGATGATATAGAAGTATATATCTGGATCGTCGATGAGACCTTTAATTATTTAGCCTTGTGCTGACGCCTAGCTCAGCTGCTAACAGAACTATATCTAATCTAATTAGATTTATTACCGACCCAAATGATTGCTTCTATTGCTGCCTCAGCTGCAGCAATAATCCGCATTTGTTGTTTATTCGGCAACAGTATCTTGCTCGGAAGATTTCCAGCTCACTGTCCCGTTATTCAAACTTATTATAGTACCGCATTATTACTGTTTGGAAACTTGCGGTAGTGATCCCAGTCACTTCAAGTTCTCCTTCTCCATAGTTTAAGACATCATCTTTAGTTCTCTAAGATACTAACAGATGTTCTTAACTTCAATCCAGTGACTATCACTTGGATTGACCCGATTGTGACTCCATATGCTCAAAGCGTATGAGACACCATATCATGTACATTTTAAATGTACAATTTCCCAGAGAGTGTTAACAACTCTAAATCTATCCCAGTAGATCTTTATTCCTTGAATAAAGGTTGTTACTCCCCAGAATTCTACGGAGAATTCTATGAAAGCCAAGCTTTCACCAATTGCTTTATGGGAATTTCCTTGTCAGTGCGCTCCCTCCCACTAACCTCCTTATATACACAAGAATCATTTCGTTTTGAATCAAATCATTAACCATTATGATTATTTCAAAACGACAGTTCCAAGAACCTTATGCTTGCTCCAATCCAAACATGGATCGAATAACCCGCAAACCTTGTTTGTCGGATATACAAAATCGTCAGGATGTGTAAAGCATCCTCCAAGAGGTTTCCTTTTCAGGAAAGCGATTTTGATCTACAACTGACACATTTCATAAATGAAATATGCAGTATCTACAAGCATCTTCAAAATGGATTTACCATGGCAACAGGTAAAAGGTTGAACCGTAATCAACACAATGTTGATAACGATACCTTTCTGTCAAAAGCCTAGCTTTGTACGTTGGTATGTTGCCATCCATGTATGTCTTCCTTGAAGACATTTACTGTACCAATAGGCACAATGCCTTGTGGTACATCAACTAGTATCCAAACATAGTTGTTATACATGGAATCCATTTCGGAATCATGGCACTTTGCCATAATAGGGAGTCGATACCTTGTATCACTTCCTCGAAACGTAGTCGGTTGGTATACCTCCACAAGATTTACATCTTTAAGGGGTTACATCAGGTTGTTTTCTAATTCTCTCTCGATCTACGCGGTTCTTGTGTATTCGAAGATTAATGGTACAGATTCATCATTGATGAACTGTTTATGTTCCATTATGGACTTCGTGCCTTGAATAGTATTACTCCGATTTTCATCGAGTATCTACTTCCTCTCCACTGCACCACTGCATATCGGTGTTCCTCTTAGGAAAACTGCATGGTGAGCAACAATTATATTGTTCTCATGTGAGATTTATAAGTACTATACTTATGGTTTCCCTTAGGATAACCTATAATTGGCACTTATCCAATTTGGGTTCTAATTTGGTATCATCCAAACGTTATGCCCGGCATACCCAAATTGTTAGGAATGAGAAACCCTGTTTCTTTCCTGTCCATATCCTATATGATATCTGTCAAACAGATTTTATGGAACCTTATTCTAAATAAGTTTTGCACTGTTAATACATATCCGTGAAGGAAATGATAGTTCAGAGCGACTCGTGATAAACCTTATCATGTCCAACAAAATTCGGTTTTCCGTTCGGACACACCGTCTAACTGACGTGTCACGGGAGGAGTCCTCATATGAAAGAATAATACTCTTTCATGTATGTTTGAAACTTACTGCTTAAGTATTTTCCATTATGGTCTTACCGTGACGGTATAATACTATAGTCGATCTGTTTATCTACTTCGTGTCGAAACTCTAAAAGTTTCTGATCTGTGTTCTTCAAAAGAAACACATAACCATAACGTGATGCCACATCCGTTAAGGTCACGAAATGTTCATGTTCACATCTAACCTAGCTAGATATGGGCCCACTTGCTTCACCATGAATAGGGCTAACAGATCGGTGGCACTTTCACTATTACCAAGTAAAATAGTGTTTTAGGTACTTTACCTAACAAACTAGATTCGTAGACTTTATTTGAATAGTCAAATCAGTCCTAGTACCCACTCTTCAAAAGTGCGGATATACGAATCTTGTTTAATTGTGTCCCAGACAACAATGCCACAAATAAGTCTCTATTGATCAAATCAATTTGAGTTATTTATTTGTCATTATTATGTTTTGAGATTTTAATTATATTCAAAAATATAAATTCTGTTATTCACATCTAATGTGTTTATCTCAGTATCATCTTTATATAATGAAACACTTAGTGTTCTAGAATATAAAGGTTTATCCACAATGGATTAAACACTGATATAGAGATAATGTCTCTAGTCAAACTAGTTACATTATAACAGTTCCTAATTTAAGTACACACCCGAGGGTAGTTCCTAAACTTAGGTATCTACGGTCGAAACAGCGACTTTCGTCCCGTTTCCGATTCGCAGAGCAATCTCAGCTTGAAGTCAGTATCCTGCTCAAAGCAGATTCTGAACATCAATACATATATTTTATGTACCACACTAAGTATTTAAAATCTAATTTCAATACTAGTAGTGAACATAACTTTGACAAACATTTTAAAGTCAGAGCCTTGCCCTTCTTTAATTCCTTCGTGTCTGCCATATCCAAATGGTAGTCACTTTTGGGATATGTCAATTATCCTTTTTCAATATTTCAGGAACCTTAGGACAAGCCTTGGGTTTTAGAATATTGAAACGATGTGCACCTTGTGCTACATGCCCAATTGCAAACTTTGACTTTTCACCTCTAGAATAGTCAATTAATTCTCCAAGAATTATTTATTGCAATTTTAATACTTCTTAAATCTAAAATTAGATTTATGACAAGTATATTAAATTAAGCATTAAAGTCATCATCACATAAATCTTCCAAAGATTTTATGCTCTCCTTATTTTGCTTAATTTTGGGCTAAGGTATAATAAGTTATTTTATCAAATAAAGTAACCTATATTTATTCCCAATTTAAATCATTTAAAATATTTTAATCCAAGATTATATTTTAAATTTCCAACTTTTCAATTTTATCTTGATTACAATAGTCCAACTATTTAATCAACGATTAGCGGTACTATATATATTATAATGATTATAATAGTCCAACTATATAATCAAATATAATCCAAATTAATTAACCTCAATTACATTGATTACTATAATCCAATTATAAAATCAACTGTAAACTGAAATTAATTAATTCAAATATATTGATTAATATAATCCAATTATATATAATCAACTATAATACAGTCCAACTCTATATTAAAACAACATTAAATATTAGTCCAACTAATACTTTTAATATATTTGACGAGTGATATTTGTTTGAGCGCGTATGGCGAGTAATTGAACGAATATTGCAAATTCAATTCTTGCCTCCCACTATTTTTCGTCGAGCCTCTAACCCTCTGTCGAGTACTCGGGAAACCGTGTATCCTAGTGGGCTAGGATCCCGTTAAATATCACACAATCTTGACTTTGGCCAACAAATGTATGATAATCAACTAGGTAGATCTCTAAGATCAATTGGATCTCATCCAACTCCTAGATCCGGTAGGTGGACATCCAAGTCCGAAACATATATCTTATATATGCCTATATATCCAATATAAGCCTAACCTTTTTCCTCTGAATCAACTAGGCCTTGGCTTTGGCACAACAAACCTAATGATCAGTCAAGCGCAGACCCATTGACATGGAAGCTTCGTAATCAATGTCGATGGACAAGAAGTGGTCTTGACTTTGGCCAACAAACCACAACTTGGACAAGACACCAATATGGAACAAAGCTTCGTGATTCAAGCACATCTTCGACGAACAAGGGCTTGACTTTGGCCAACAACCCATGCCAATCTAGGATCTTGAGCAAGAATCACTCAATGGAAGGAAAAGACGCATGATTTTTAATGAGGGCTTTTCGCGTGCAAATTGGCTACCAATTTAATTATCTTTGTTAAGGTCTCATCATCATACACCCTTAAACATGCATTCTAAATACATAATAAGCGAGTATGAAATAAATAATAATGATATGCGGATGGATACTTTACACATTGATCCTAGATCAAATCTCTCCCTTTCTCACTCAAGCTAGCACTTGTATTACTTCTACCCGTTACACTACACTTCTAAAGAACCTCATTTACATTGAGGGGAATAGGTGAGAAGAGAATACAAAGAGAATAAAGGTGATAAGGCTGGACACGCAGGTCCAATTTAATAAATCAAATTTATTACAACAATTTCCAAAATTCCCCACCCGACTAATATCCATATTCTAATTATTCTCATTATTCATTCATCACAACCACGTATTCACACAAAGCATGCTATCAATCAATCTAATCAAATTAATTAATCGATAATTATGTGATCATCCAATGTTCAAACAACGATTTGATTTTGCTCGAGTCAAACTCGTTTTTGCGAATAAGTACTCAAGTACGAATTCATGAATTAAATTAAACTACATCATTAAATCCAATTTAACATGTATTTAATACTAATTCAATATTCAATTCCAAATTAATATTACACTTTATTTAATAAACCTTTAACGACTTAAATTCCAAATTTAATCGCGTCGGGACTCAAGCCCGATTGACGTCCAACGTCAATTCAATTCAAGTCTAATGGGTTTTAATTAATTCTTTAAGGCGGTGGGCTTCGGCAACCAAAGCCCAATCAAGGAGTAACCCCATAAGCCTAGAAATCAATTTAGGCCCATTAGGCCCAATTAAACTTTAAAGGTTTTAAGTTGCATTTGGGCTTTATGGTAGTGGTTTTGGGCCCAATTGGATCCAATCCATTTGGCCTAAACCCAACTTTGTACAACAAAGCCCAATAAGCCCATTTACAACATAATAAGCCCAAATCCAATTTAAGGCCTAAATAACTAAATTACATGAATCCAATTCCGCAATTTAATTACCTAAAGTGCATTACATGATTAATCACCAAAATCAATATTTCCAAAACATGAAATTAGTCGAATTAATCATGCTCATTATCATCATTACATGTCCAACACATAAATGAAAATCAAACCCAATTTACATGCTTCTAAGTCTCGGCCAAGGGAGTGATTTTGTTTCCTCCGATTTGGTTTCAATCCAATCGAACCCACAATTGACATTAAATCAACATCCAATTTGATTTCATACACATCCAATGTCACAAAATCAAAAAATCCAAGACATTAAAGGGCATGTAGATTCGGCCAACATAAATAATTTGGGGATTTTATGTTCAATTGAAAATCAATCCAATTTGTTTCAAATTAACATTATCCTTAATGATTCCAACTCATCCAATGAATCAAAATCAAAAATTCCAAGAATCCAAAAATACTACACATTCGGCCAACATCTTCAATTTGGGGAAAATAATCCAAATCATTTTCATGAAATTGATCCAATCAACTTTCAATACAAACATATTTAAGCATATTCATCAATCCAATTTCACAAAATCATGCTCAAATAACATTTACCCAATTTAAAGCCCTAAAATTTTCATGCTCAAACCTAGGCTCTTGATGCCATTGTTGGTTTCTATTAAGGTCCCGGATCGATTATAAGCATGAAAAACATTGCGAATACATATCGACGAGATGCGGAATACTCACATCGATCGGTTGAGACATTTGAAGCCGAATGGAGCCAAAAACGCACTGCCATTCATGCCCAAACTGCAGCAGTCTTGCTCACTGGTTTGAGCTGAATCGGATCTCATTTTGAAGCTCCAAACTTCGTCGGATGAGTCCCGCCTCATGGGTGGACTTCCCTAACACCTTCGCAACTCTCGTAAGTGTGCTAGCACTTGCGTTTTTGCATCAAAAACGCACTCATTGCTTCCCTAAAGCTCAGGCAGTGAGCTGTGAAGAAGAAAGAAAAATGAAGGCCATTGGGCGTGAGAAGTGAGAGAGAAATGGAGGAAATGTGTAATGGTTGACTTGGTAAATGAATTACCAAAATTTGCTTTATATATTTTCCAAAAATATTAAGCATTTACCATTTTATTATCAAATAAAGTCAAAATGGAAATGGCTATCTCACCCACCACACTATTCTACCAAAACACATCAACTATTCATTTCACTTTATCAAAGTGACATGTAGTCATTCAATCAATCAATCACATCAATCAATCACATCACTCAAAGTGACATTTGATTTGACGCTTGATGTGACGAATGATTTGAAGCTTGATGTGACTTACGTTGCCGCACTCGAATTCGAAATACGAATGCGCTCGCAATCACACTCGGGCTCGGGTTCGCTAATTCCCAATTAGCGAGTTTTCCGTCGCATCGTAATTAAATGATTACGCCTAGCGAATTCACTATTCACGTCGCTAACTAATTAATTCTAAATTAATTCGTTCGCCCGAATTAAAATCTAATTTTAATTCCGCGTCGAAATCCAATTTTGTTTAATATATCGAATATATTAATTTATCGATAATTCCAAATTATCGTTATCTCTCTCTAGACGATATTTTATCCCAGATAAAATATCTCCGTAATTAATCCTAGATTAATTTTCTCTTTCTTCTATACAATCCCAGATTATTAATGAGTGCGAGTTATGCGTCATCGGTACATTATCGGGAAGCGACCCATGAGATCCCCGGACAATTCGGTAGTAAATACGGTCGTCGGAGTATCCGAATCACGTACGTACCAAGTACTACGTTCTACCGATTTACGAGACAAGATCGGCTTCTAGCAAAGCACGAAGTCTATCCAATTCTCCGGTCATATTCTCTAAGAAAATTTAAGATCTATATCAAGCGTAGTATACCAAGTATCGTGTATATCTGCCCAGTATCGGATAGTCACGTGCTAGGGCTGGGGCTGGATAAGTGTCTGCCCCGTCCGAAGCACATATCGGATGTCTGGTAACTAGTCTCTATAATCGGATATACATGACCTTGTCATAATATCCCGATGGCTGGCCAGCACTTAAGAGCACTAATACCGTATCCTGCGTGACATCATCTCTCCACTTGACTGGAGTGATACTTCCGTCTTGACATCACACCCAATACTCTACGATTCTCAATATACTCAGCATCGGCGTACATAGAACCGGTTAGAGTCCTAGACGACCACAACAAAAGTATACTGATTGTCGTAAGCATTAGCGGTGCAAGTCTCAGGTTAAGACCATACACACCTACCCTGATGTCGGACTCCCATAGACACATAGTCATAATACCAATGGGATTCCGAGGGGTCTATCCAGAGCGAAGCTGTTTCCCGTACCATCGGTGAAACACAACCTCCTATCGCACTTGCATGAGTATCCAATACCCAAATATATGAGAACTATGCCGTTGTGCCCTCACAACGCGCACAAGTGCATACTAGCCTATTCCGCATTATCGATGTCCAGTCTCGATAATACTCCGGCTAGGGATATTTAATGATTAATCCTTCGTGGACTGATACTGTCTCATATCATCTCAATCCAGGAACTAATCATAGGGACCTCTCTTCATTTATACATCTAAGGTGATCTAATCACAAATGATGAGAGTGCAATTTCCTTGTCACATAGTTAATTTGTACAACAACACTATGATCTGTACAAATAGTGACGCTATGGGTCATGTTATCCAACACATTCCATATAGATCTGTGAATATGCATTTATGTTATTTACTGAAGCTCGGTGATGGTCTGGTTAGGTGTCTATATGCTTACTAGAATTGAGATTACTTGACATAAAAGTTACCATTCATTCTATTGGAATCCGCATCTACTACTCCAAGTCTTAAGGTTTCATAAGTTTATATTAACCGTTCATGTGATCTCCATTAACATTACCATTCTTAAGCTATGTTTTCTATGGTGCTGTTTGTTCTGAACTTCCCTGTATTTGTGTGTACTCCTCTACTATTTTCGTATCTTATCTCTTGGTTCCGAACCGTGCTGCTGA